>JASDQU011101226.1:13967-30818 GCA_032191745.1 Picea mariana | reverse complement strand
GCACCGAGTAAGAAAATAATATGAGTCTATCTTCCTTACATGCAGAGATATATAGGAAGTAGCTACGCAGTGAAGAGGGGTGCTGAGAACAGGGAAAACGCGGAAAGGAGGTTTGAGGGTCATTTTGGGGATGATTTAGACATATTCAACGGAATGGACAGACTGGACTTGTAATAGAATACCGGTTTGTTACAATAGCTCTTCTGCACAGCCCCAGGAGTAAAACTCCATCTAAAATCAGAATTTTGACGTCGGAGTTATATACTTTAACTCTCATGAAAAAACGTGATTTCTGAATTCATTTTTGAGAACAACTTGATCGATTTAAATGGAGTTATTTACTTTAAATCTTTTGTTGTCATTTTCGTTTCGTTTAACTGTATGTTTTGAGGTATTCGAAAAAATGAATGTTTTATGCTTTTAATGAATATGACGGTGGATTTATAATGTATATTGTTGTGATATCCAGGGTAGTATTTCATCATAAAATTGATAAATAATATATTAGATGGGCGGAGATATGTATCATGGGATTGTGTGGAAAAGAAGTGGCAATGTTCATTAGCATTTAGGTATATTTTTGTCCACTTCAACATTCCAATGTCCTACAGTTTACATAAAAACCACTATTTATTAATCAATAAGGAGAAGACGTTATGAAGATGAATAATATTTTGTAGGATATGAGATTAGGCAATAGAAGGAAACTACAGTTTACATAAAAACCACTATTTATTAATCAATAAGGAGAAGACGTTATGAAGATGAATAATATTTTGTAGGATATGAGATTAGGCAATAGAAGGAAACAAAAAAAAATTCAATGAAGAAAGATGGTGACCTTTTCCAAAGAAACTTTATTACTTTATTTCTATTCATATTAATCCTCATGAAACTTTATGAACATTGTTACTTCATTTCTGTTCACCATAATCTTCATGTAACTTTTGAAGAGTTATTCTTGATTGTACTTTCTAAATTAAAATTGATAGTAAATTTTAAAGGATAAATTCATACAAAACATATACATATATAAATTGTGATTTAAATTTGTTACTCAATTTTGGGTGATTCATCCTAACTTGATATATTATGCAACAAGTGGGATCAAATCCCTTGAGGTGTAAATCTCTCCTTAATCTTTTCACTCTAAAAAAGGTTTGCGCCTAGAGGGATTTGATCTCTCTTAGTGCATGATATATATGAAGTGAAGATGGATCTATGATGGCATTACACCATTGATTGAAACTCTTTGCAGAGACCCTTTTCACTTGAAAGAAATGGATTTCCATAAAGAAACTTGTTTCATTTCTTCCCCTTTCCATGATGGTAGCCGATTTCAATTCCATTGGAGTTTATTTGTTGATCATGAATTTAACAACAACAATAGATTCACTTGAGTGTTTTCATAGTTTTGATTATTTTTTTCTTTGACTATTGTTAGTTCATCTCAATCCCATTCATATGAAGCTATGGCGAAGAAGGTGAACTCTACGGGTGTGTGATCCATGACTTTTCAAAGAGAAAGGGTTTCCTAACTAGGGTACCACTCATGTTTATTGAAAGAAATATCAACGAGTGGTGAGTATCAATTATAGTGGCACGCCATTAAAGATTCATATTACAACATTAATAGTAATGTAACATTACAAAATTCATCAAAAGCTATGCCACATTGTGACATTCATAGTGGATGAATTTATGTTAAATTGTTATGTTCCTTAATGGTTATGTTGCATTGCATCATTCATCAACGATTATGTTACAATGATTTTGGTTTCCCATAAATCACATTCCTCAATGGTTATGATAAATTGCGACATTTATTCATTGAATTGTGTTAAATTGCTATGTTACCAATACCAAAGGGTTATGTTGAATTGTGATTGTCATTAAAGATATTACGACATTGTGACATTCATTAAGGGTGTTTTCACATTGCGACATTGATTAATGGTTTTTTCACATTTTGACATTCATCCAAGATTATCTTAGGTTAAACATTTCTAATGGCTATTTCAGATGAGTACATTAATCTTGGGACAGTAATGGTTATGTTCCATTATGACATTCATCAAATTTTATGTCACATTGCGATGTTGATTAAGTATTTTTTTGGCACTACGATGTTCATGAAATGATCAACTGTGATGTCAATTTGCAATATTCATTATGGTTTTTATTACATTACGACATTCGTAATTGTTTTTTCACATTGAGACATTCATATAGGGTTATCTTAGATTGCGACATTTCTAAATGGTTGTTTCAGATTGATACCTTGATATTTCAGTGTTAATGGTTATGTCACAAGATAACATTCATCAAATGGAATGTCCCATTTTGATGTTCATTAATGATTTTATCTGACTTTGATGTTGATCAAATGTGATTTGATATTTTTACGTTTATTAAGGGTTTTGTCGCATTGCAACATTCATCGAGGGTTATGTCAAATTGTGACATTCCTCCATGGTTATATCAAATTGCGACATTGATATTGACTAGCTTTATGTTAAGTTGTTATGTTTATTAATGGTTGTGTCCCATTATAACATTCATCATGGATTATGTTTCATTTATTTTGATTGACTTGTGTTACCCATAAATCACATTCCTTAATAGTTATGTTCAATTGCACCATTCATCTTCCCTGATTTATGCCAAATTTATATCTTCTGAATACCAAATGGTTATGTTGCATTCTGACTATCATAAAGGCTATGATGCGTTGAGTTTGGTTGGCCATTGTTCATTATGGTTTAATATGGTATCTGATGTGATTGAAAAAGTTTCATTATTTCTGGCACGCAGAGGCAGCAAGTGGAGGCCAGCAGAGCACGGAGCCATGTGCCTAGCTCATGCCCACTACAGCCACCACCCCCGGGCATTAATTGGAATTTAACATCGATGGGAGGGGCATTAAACTGAGCTCCCTCGACCACCTTATCGCAGTTTGCAATGCCGCGTCCCATTTACGTTATCGCTCGGTCGTTTGATTCTGGTTATGTGGTTCTGTTCATGGTCCTTCGGCCTTCCCCCATCCTCAACCTTGGCTCTGCAGACTTCCTGCAGGCGCTGGGCCTCACCATGCCACGACAAAGAATGTGCCCTCGTAGGGGCTCTCCATGGCACCCTCGACGGCCCTGCACTTCCTCTTCGCCCTCTGGTTCATCCACCCATGCCTTTGACTATCTGGCCATCATTGACACCACCTTGACCCCTCCTTGGCGACATCCTTCCTTCAAACATTCCTCTCCTCCCCCTGCGTCGGGCGAAGCCTCAACAAATTCACCCCACGGAAGGACCGGCCATGGTCGACCCCGCAGCAAATTGAAGACGCCCTCCCCCCATCTATCGCACGAAAGCTCCACCATTCTGCATGATTTAGTCTTTGAGCTCCGGGAAGGAGTGAACGACCTCCAGTTACGCATTCAATAGATGGAGGGAAGGCTGTCAGTCCTTCTTCAGCTTCTCGCCAATCCCCCTGAAGCCTCCCCTGAGGATTCCAGTGACGCATCTCTCACTACAAGCGATCACGCGAGCAGTCATCAGCAGGACGCTATAGAGGAGAGCTCGCAATCTGACGGGAAGGCTTTTGAACCAACACTCATGGATACTCTCGATTAGGAATAGACCCCGGCTAGTGAAAAAGATACTATCAAAGGTGCCATTCATGGGGTAGTAGCGGAGGTGATCGACACTAGTCTGCAACAGCACACCTCGTTGACCAGTGTCAGGACGGTAGCTTACGAGGAAAAGGGCACCGACGCCACGGATATGCAGTGGACCAGTGGGACACCTGTCATCGAGGAGCCCTGGCCAGGTCTCTTGCCAGAGTATGTGCCAGATCATACAAAACTTGTTCCTTACTTTAGCTCTAGTGGCTCTCATGGTAGTTAATTTGCCTGGTTTTTCTAGGACTGTTAGAAATTTTTCTACTCGAATTATACAGTTGGCTGAACTGGTGTCTCCTTCGGGAGCAGTTCAGTAATTACAATCGGTAGACTCATTTTATGTACTCTTGTTTTTGGCACCAGGAAGGTCCTTTATATATAAAATACTTACTTAAAAAAAGAAAAAAGTTTCATTATTTAATAATATTATTAATAGTTATTTTACATTATATACTTTATCAAAGGTGATGTCACATCATGAATTTCATTAAGTGTTTTATCACATTGCAAGATTTTTCTTAGTTTATGTTGGATTACGACATTCGTCAATGGTTATGTCATATTGTGACATTGATCAAATGTGTTGTCGCTTTAGTTTTTTTTCACATTGCAACATTCCTTAATGGTTAGTTCATATTGAGAAAATGTTAATGGTTATGTCACATTATGACATTCATCAAATGTGATGTCACATTGCGATGTTCATTAAGGATTGTTCATGCTACAATGTTCATCAAATGATAAAATGTGATGTGGCATTGAGACATTCATTGAGGGTTATATTCGATTTTTAAATTTATTAATGGCTCTTTCAAATTGAGACATTCACGTTACGAAGTTACTGGTACTGTTGCATTACCACATTCATTTAATGTGATGTCACATTGGAATTTTCATTAACGATTTCATTTCACTATGATTTTCATCAAATGTGATGTTATATTGTTAAATTCATTATTGGGTTTGTATTACTGCGAAGTTCGCTGATGGTTATGTGATATTATGAAATTTCTCAATGGTTATGTCAAATTGTGACATTCATATTGGCAAAATTTATGTTAAATTGTAACGTTCCTTAATGGTTGTGTTACATTTCAACATTCATGATGGGTTATGTTGCATAGAGTTTGGTTTCCCATAAATCACATTCTTCAAGGATTATGTAAAATTGCAACATTTTATCACTGACTTGTGTCAAATTGCTATGTTCCCAATCCCAAATGGTTATGTTGCAATGTGATTGTCATCAATGATATGCTGCATTGAGTTTGGTTGGACATTTTTCATTATGGCTCACTATAGTATTTGATATGGTTGACCCCGGTTAATGCTTTGATAATATTATTAATAGTTATGTCGCATTATAGATTTTATAAAAGTTTACATGACATTGTTACTTTCATAAAGATTTTTGTCTAATAAAAATATTTTTCTTGTTTTATATTAGATTACGACGTTACAACATTGCTTAATTGCTTAGCGGTGGCATCACGTTGCAACATTCGTCAACGATTATGTCAAATTGTGACATTCATCTTGGTTGGCATGACGAAATTATATTTAATTAATTTTTTGATCTAAGGATCTATGTAGTTTAACTCTTGACAACATCCCAAAAACATTTTTCAAAAACATTGTTGATCATTCATGTATCATGTTCCTAATTCATCATTAACTCCTAGATAAAAGTGTCTAATTTATGTCCCACATTTTTCCATTATAAATTTGATTTAGAAGGATTTGAACTGAAGTGCTATAAATGGGGATTTGAACTGAAGTGTATCAAAAAGTTATGATCTTTAATTTTATCCTTATAATGCCTTACAAAAGAATGAAATTAACACAAATTCTTATTAGGGAAATGAAATCGAACACTATTTTTTAATTTTTTTTATGAGAGAATAACAATTTTCTCTATATGAAAATGCAATTGTTATAGTTTTAGGTTCATATTCATATTCAATGTTTTTGTCTTCTATTTTAGGTAAAGTAGCCTATTATCCTCCTTCATTTTTATTTTATTACATGGTTTCAAGCATATATAATTTATTGTATTATCGTTATTTAAAATTTATATATCATTTTTTCTTATAACATGTGGTTGGTAAAATATTTTAAATATGTTAACTATGAGTTTGATTTAATTATATATGAATTTATATTCCATTTAATTAGCTTACTAATTTTATAACTCAATTACTCTTTACAATCACAAAAACTTGTTTACTACAAAATCCAAGACAACATATAATCTAAGAAGTACTTACAATCATATAATATTTTACTTATATTAATTATTATTTTAGTCTAACTATCTATAAATCTATATTCCAATTCATTATTTTTCTTCATTATATTTTTAATTTATTGTTATATTTTTTTATACATCTATAATCTTTAAATCTCAAACATAAGATGAGTAATGATTTTGAAATAATAACTTCCTACTGAAATACCTTAAAAAAAGATGCACTGCACTGTTTACCACCAATGTATAAACATAAATATTCATTACATATATTTAATTCTAGTTTTTAAAAGGATTACTTTTATAGGAGATTCCCAAAATAAATAAAAGTGAGAACAAGGGTTAATAAAGATTATTCAAACATATATAATGTGTTTACCACCCATTCTGTGTTTAAACATAAATATTCATTACATATATTTAATTCTAATTTTTAAAAGTATCAGTTTTGCGGGGGACAGTGAGAACAAGGATTAATAAAGATTATTCGAACATATGTAATGTATTTGAGTCAGTCGTGGACAATGAAAATAACAACATAAATCTAAAAGAATTTCAATTTGACAGGCCTGTTAGTGCTCTCCGATCACGCAGGTGGACACGACCCTCCCCTCCCACGCTGGGAGACCTTACGGAGGTCGTACGGTGCCTGAGTACGAGGCATGTTTCATGGAGCTGCTCCGGTATGCTCCGCACCTTAACACAGAGAAACTCAATGTCAACCAGTTTGTGTTTGGCCTTAACGACAACCTACGTGCAAAGGTTAGGATATTGATGCCTCAAACCTTACACAATGTTGTCCAAAAGGCCCGCATAGCAGAGGAGGAGCTTATCAATGGGGGTTAGACCAGGACTCCAGTGAAACCAGCAGGGCAGGGTTCATCTGGTACAACACAGCATCAGACCCTAGCGAGACATACGCCAGGATATCGTGGCTTCCATAGAGGATCCACTTTCACTACACCCCGATGACCGCCACCTCAGCAGCGGGCACCTTATCGAGGACCACAAAATCAGCAACAACGTCGCTCGCAGTAGTAGTAGTTTAGGCCTGTTCAGTAGAACACACTTGGGTTCCAGGCCGATGGGCCGTCATCTTCTACTTCGGGTACCAGGACTACTAGGTTGAAGAAGGGGTGTTAGACATGTGGGGAGCCACACTACCAACGCGACTGTCCTGTGGAGAGGACCAGAGTGTCCGGATCAGCTGGACCCACTACCGTGGGAGATATGGGCAAGGGCCATCGAATTCATGTGGCGGTGAATAACCGCCAGGCAGAGCACTAGTCGACTGTGCTCGTGACGACAGGTACTGTCGCTGACTAGACCCTTAGTATTTTGATAGACCCAGGTGCTACTGAGAGTTTCATTTCTTGTGCAGCGTTAAAAAGGATTAAGGTAAAGGCATTCGAATAGGACGAGTTTAGCTTCATAGAGATGGCTTTGGGAGCCAAACAAAAGGTTGGAGGAAAGGTTATGGGCTATGCCATTAACCTGGGAGAGTTTGTCACGAGGGTCAACTTATACGTCACAATATTAGGATCTTATGACATCGTGATTGGTATGGATTGGTTGGAATCGCATGAGGCGATACTCAACTGTAAGATGAAACGGTTGAGCTTGGTCGATGGTGAAGGATAGAGACGTGTGATTGTAGGACGAAACCGGGGAGTATCCCTAAGGTTGGTCTCTTCCTTACAGTTACAGAAGAGTATGCGCAAGGGGTGCAAGCTTTATGCGATTCTCATGCTAAATGAAAATGGAGTAGCGGAAGGTCTAGAACACCTTCCGGTGGTGAAGGAGTTTGCAAACGTATTTCCAGAGGAGTTGCCTGGGATTCCACTGGAAAGGGAACTGTAGTTTACCATAGACCTGAAACCGGGGACCGAACTGATAGCAAGAACGCCTTATCGGATGTCGACCCCGGAGTTGCAAGAGCTAAAAATGCAACTGAAGGAGTTGTTGGACCTGGGACTGATATGCCCTAGTGTGTCACCATGGGGTGCACCAGTTATTTTCATACAAAAGAAGGACGGATGATGGAGGCTTTGCATTGACTACCGTCAACTGAACAAGGCTACGATCAAGAATCGGTATCCCTTACCAGAAATTGATGATCTATTTGATCAAATGAAGGGTGCGACAGTGTTCTCCAAGATCGATTTGCGATCAGGGTATCACCAGTTATGGATCAAGGAGGATGACATCCCTGAGATTGCCTTTAAGAAGAGATTTGGACATTACGAGTCTACTATTTTACCATTTGGACTAACAAATTCCCTATTGGTATTCATGAGTTTGATGAACGGGGTTTTCCATGAGTACTTGGACAAGTTCTTCCAAGTATTCATTGATGATATCTTGATATACTCTCGAATGACGGAGGAGCATGACGTGCACTTGTGCTTGGTACTACAGTGTCTACGAGAGCACAAATTGTATCAAAAATTGTCCAAATGATATTTTTATCAATCGAGGATTCACTACTTAGGGCATTTCATATCCGACGAAGGTGTCACCCTGGATCCAGCTAAGGTTGAGGCTATTATGGAATGGCCTGTGCTGACGAATGTCACAGAAGTGTGTAGTTTTATGGGTTTAGCAGGATACTATTGACAGTTTTTCGAGGGATTTTCGAAGATAGCAAATCCGATCACAGAATTTCAGAAAAAAAACAAGTAGTTTGTTTGGACCGAGAAATGCACGGAATCATTTCGAAGGCTTAAAGAGTTGTTGACCACAGTGCCGATACTAAAGGTCCCTAACATGGACATAGACTTCTTAGTATGCACTGACGTATCCAAGGAAGGTTTAGGAAGAGTATTGATGCAAGACGGACGAATGATTGCTTACATTTTGAGGAAACTGAGAAGGCATGAGGAGAACTACGTGACACAGGATTTGGAGTTATTAGCCATCGTATATTCCTTGAAGGTTTAGAGACACTACCTGGTTGGATGGAAATTTGAACTAAAGACTAATCATTATGGACTACAACACATTTTTACGAAAAGCGACCTGAACATGCGACAAAGGCATTGGTCGGAATTTCTTAGCGAGTATGGCTTCGAGATTACTTACATAAAGGGAACAATGAACCAAGTGGTTGATGCTTTGAGTCAGAGACCACGCATATTCTCAGTGTTTCCTCTTCAGACGAACTTACGTGAGAAAATTCTCACTTTACAATGTGACGACGAATGGTACATAGAGGTCGAGGGTTTTTTCGGATGAAATACAATGATGATACCACGATATGAGGGATTTTCTTTTGATAGCAATGGGTTATTGAGGTTTAGAGGTCGGATTTACGTACAAGCAAATGACGAGTTGAGGATGTTGATCCTAAGCGAGGCTCATAGAGCAGTTTACATGGCTCACCCAGGAGTCACGAAGATGAGGGCAGACCTTAAACCCTTATTCTTATGGAAGGGAATGAAGGACAACATAGTCAAATTTGTGGCTAAATGTCTAGAGTGTCAATAGGTAAAGGCTGAACATAGACACCCGACAGGATTACTTCAACCACATGCCATTTCAGAATCCAAATCGGAAGTTATTTTGATGGATTTTATTGTTGGATTGCCATTGATGGCAAGGAGACATGACTTGATTTTTGTAGTAGTAGACACTCTGACGAAGAGTGCTCACTTTATTCCTATGTGTACGACTTATTAGGCCCCTGACATAGTGAGAGTTTTCATCAGTGAGATTGTGAGGTTGCATGGTGTGACTAATAAGATTATATCCGATCGAGGATCGATGTTTACTCGACGATTTTGGACGAGTTTCCAAGAGGCCTTAGGGACCCAACTTAACTTTAGTACTGCATATCACCCAAAGACGGACGGACAGATAGAACGAATGAACCAAACCTTGGAAGACATGTTGCGCATGTACGTGATGGACCAACAAAAGCGTTGGGAGGAATTATTTTCTCTGGTAGAGTTTGCTTACAACAATAGTTACCAGAGCACCATTAAGATGTCACCTTTTGAGTTTCTTTATGGGAGACCGTGTCAGACGCCCTTGATTTGGGATCAACTTGAGGATAGGGTCCTGGTGGGGCCAGAAGTGATCCAAGAAATGGAAGAGAAAATGCAAACCATAAGGCAAATGATTAAAGAAGCGCAGGATAGATAGAAGAGTTATGCCGATGTGCACCGAGTCGACAATAGTTATAAGGTCAGCGATCGAGTCTTCTTGCAGGTTAAACCGCATAAGAGTTCAATCAAGTTTGGAAAGGGAGCTAAAATCTCTACTAGGTTCGTGGGACCTTTCGAGATTGTGGAGAGAAAGGGGCCCATGGCCTATCGACTAGCCTTACCTGATTCTTTGAGGCATATGCACGATGTTTTTCATGTATCTGTTTTGAGACATTATATTAGTGATCCTACGCATGTGATTGACATGAGTTCCTTGCAGGTATCATGCGAGGGAGCACTCACGGCTGAGTCGGTCCGCATATTGGATCATCACGTTCAACAGCTACGATGTCGAACGGTAAATCAGGTCAAGGTCTAGTGTGATAGTTATAGTCCGCACTCGATGACCTAGGAGGACGCATATGATATGCACTAGTAGTTTCCATTTTTGTTTGATAGATAGACTTTTGATACTGTGGTACTTTTATTTCGTCATTTATACTAAGAAACTTTGGGATGAAGTTTAGACCAAGAGGGGGTGTATGTAACATCCCGCTTTGGCACACTGAGAAAACTTATTCTTTGAGGACACTTTCTCGCAAGCGATCTGTACTTTTATGATGTTAAAACATTTATCCTCGATTATGATGCGTTATGATAGATGACATGATGTTTTACTGCTTTGACATAGACAGGTGCTATTGACTCAGTTTTATTGAGTATGTAAGGTTTTGGACCTTGAGGATGCAAAGGCATCGGTGGAACCCCCTGGACTCTGGATTGAGTCAAGGAGTGTGCTATTTGGGTTGATTTATTTACTTTGATATTTCATTGATTTGATGATATGATGTTCACATGTTCTGACATGATTGTTGATGATGCAGGAAAATGATAGCTTGTCGACCAGACTCACATATGGAATAAAGGGGCCACACACGATTTCTAGAGAGTTTGAGGGAGAGGGGTGGACAACAGCCTTGCCACAGCCTACTAGCACCCCCGCTGTGGCTTGAACTGTAGGTTAACGATTACCTAATTCAAGAGGATCCACGATGCCGTGAGGGAAGACTGCAACAGTCACTCACGATGATTCTAAGGGGTGTGCAATAAGGTGGGGGCCTTATTCATTAGAGCCCTTAGTCTCCCATAAGTTAACCTAGTGGAGTGTTGACTCCAAGGGTTATAGATGTCTACCAATCAGTCAAGTTGGCGAGTGGCACCCTTGGAGCACTTGGTGCATCCTGAAGGGCATGTCGCGCAAAAGAAACACAAGTCGGCGAGTGGCACCCTTGGAGCACGTGGTGCATCCTGAAGGGCAAGTCACACAAAAGAAACACAAGTTAGCGAGTGGGACCCTTGGATCATGTGGTGCATCCTGAAGGGCACATCACGCAAAATAAACAACCGAGGCGAGTGGCACCCTTGGAGCACGTGTTGCGTCTTGAAGGGCACGTCATATTGATGTTGAGGAAGGAACAAACCTAGATGGCCCTAAGACATTTAACACCTTAAGAAACTCTTAAAATGACTTCCCTAAATAATTGTCGCCCAGTTCAGAATCTAAACCTAAGTCTAAAACTTCTCTAGGGAGAAATTTTGTTTAGCCTTAAGAAAAGACCCCATAATAATAAAAATAAAGATATAAACTAAAACCCACTTAATTATTTTAGTCTTCTTAAATTTAGAGGGTAAAATGAAGAGAGGAATAATTTAATTAAAATCTGTGGCTTAAATTGTAAAGAGGAATTAAATTATTTCACGTGTGGAAGTATAAAAAAGATTTTAAATTAATAATAAAGGGAAAGGAATAAATAGTGCAACTGCCATTTTGGCTCTAATAAAAAGGGGAAAGAAGGGAATAATAAGAATTAGGAAACTAAGTAATGGAGGAAACATAATAAAAGAAAGTTGGGAACTTATGGTAAAAAGCGAGGTCAACATATTAAGGAATCTGCAATTAAGAACCTTCTAAATTGAGCTAAATTAACAACTTCTTTTTAGGGAAATTGTTTAAACCATGTAAGGGGATCTAGGAACACCTAGGAGGAAATTTAGGAGCAGCTCTAGGTGGGTGAGGGAAATGAGGAAATTAATAAATTTAAAGAAAATAATTATTGGAGGAAAGAGGGGGATTAACGACACTTGTGCGAAGGAGAATATTTAGAATATTTTTATTAAAACTAAATTTAAATGTGATTTAGGGAAAGTTGGAGGTTCTAAAACTCTATAAAAGAAAGGGAAGATGAGGAAGAAAGGGATTGGCTGATAGTGTAACATTACGCTGTTGGAATTGTGAGTTGACTGATTACTTGTGGAGAGTTGGGATTTTCCAGCTTGGATAGGATTGATAGCTCATCCTTGCAAGGTGAGCTGGGAAGCTAGACGGACCATCTGGATTGTGTGTGGCCCCTTTACGGCTTGGGGGGCTAAGGGGGAAGTAGATTACCCCTAGCGATTGGCTGGGAGGTACCGGTGTAGTCTCGACAGTCGGCGAGCAGGAGCGGCACAAAGCAGGAGCGACACGGAGCAGGAGTGGCACGGAGCGCACGGTCATCATTCGAGGAGGGAGTTAAGGCAACGGTATAATCTTTAATTGGTGGAGTAGAATGCATATTTTATTTCAGCAATTTAAATGTTATTGTTGTAAAAGTCAATGCAGCTGTTGAAATCAAGAATTCATTGGAATAATCAATACTCATCCTTTTGTATCCAAATCTTAAAAACCTTGGGTCTGTGTTGGAATGCAATTGTGGTGTGAAATGATTTTTGGGTGCGTTACCCATTGTTGACTGCAATGGTTTATTTGTTTTTTACTCGTGACTGTAATTAAATAGTCTGATAGAGTTTTTACCCATCTTTTGGCAGAGGGTTAGACATTTACTTGCTGGAAAATTCACTCTTTTTCTTGGTAGCGATTTCGCTCATGTTAACACTTAGCTTTTGGTTTTAAAAGAAAAACTCAGCGGCTTTCACGAATTGTTTTTAACCTATGTGAATGATTGAATGCCTAAATCAAATTCTGGAGTGTTCGATTGTTCTCTAAACTGAAATTAACATTTTTGAGTTAATGAGTTTTCATGTTGCTTAAATTCCTGAGGTTATATGTCTAAGGTGACTAAATCTACTAGTAGGTAATGCCTGAAGGGTTTGATTCCATTGTCATGCAACTTATGTTCAATTTGGTGTAGTGAGTTTTTGATGAAGTTTCGTTTAGAATGTTTGCAGTGAACTTTATGAATCGAAATTTTTTTTGTGTGCTGTAAAATTTCACATAGGGTAGTTTATGGTTGGATCTGGAAATAACGCCTTGGGTTAAAATTTCCTTGTCTGATCTAGTTGATTTTACCTGTCCGAAGTTACCCTTATGAATAGCAAACTACTGGTTGATGCATTACCACTGAAATGGCTGAGTCGCCTTATTGATTTCAAACCTAGAGCTTCTGTCCAACCCCTTCCTTCTTCCCTGCCATTCCAGCCTCTAGCAAGGGAACTGTAGAGCACTCGCGTTTTTATTTTTAAGGAAATCATGGGGTCTTACTTGGCCGTCTCCTTGGTTTTTTGGGCACCCCTACTCTGCAACTGTAAACATAATCACCCTTGCAACAACGCTCAATCGGTAACCTTTCTCCCTGCACTTGAATTAAAAATCATTTAATTATTTACCCTTTCCATAGCGCGATGTATGGTGGTAAGGGGATTTACTATGACGCAGTCAGAAAGGAGAATTCTGAGTTGATTCCCGGTAGAGTTTACATTGCGTTAGTTCCCCAATGGTGATTGATGTCAGGCAGGCACCCACAGCCGCCAGCTGTCTGCTTGCTAATTTTATGTTTTTTAATTTCATTCCATGCATTTAGTAAAGCATGAGTAAAGCACTGCTTGGATCCAAGTTAACTTGTTCTATTAGTGTCATTCCTTGCATGTCCAAATCGCCATGACTCTCACTAGATCGCCATTGAACTTCTTTTTTTTGTCAAGGGATATATGTGAGACTTTTAAGTTGTGCAGTTACTAGATAGAATGGAAACTATACTAGGATAAGAATTATGGGAGATCCTAAGGAATAAGAACCTTTCTCCTGGTGAAGCAGAATGATGAAAGTAGTGCGTAGTTTTAGTTTAGCATAGAGTCCAAAATATATACTAATTTCACACATAAAAGTTTTCATGCAATTATTGTTTTTGAAATTGTAAAAGTAAGGTTTACCAATATAATATAGAGTGTAAAGTTAGTGCTATAATAGAGTGTACAGTTAGTATTAGGTAACATATAAAAGCAATGTCATTGTTATTCTATCTGCAATGTTATGTTAATGAAATTTAATATGATGGAATGTAAGGAATCGCAATGTAATGAATGGTTAGCGAAATGTAATATCAATGTAAGGATGGTAGCATGTATGGTAACTTTATTGTAGATTAGTTATTTAGTTGCAAGCTTTTACAATAAAAAGTAAGGATGTTATCCTTATGGTAACGTCATTGCAGTTTAGTTGATTTATTTGCAAGGCTTCTATAATATGAAATGTAAGTATGTAATCATTAAGGTAATGACATTGCAGTTTAGTTAGTTAATTTGCAAAGTCTTTATATTATAAAATGTAATAATGCTAGCTTTCATGGTGATGTCATTGTAGTTTTATTATGAAAATAGTTAGTTAATTTGCAAAGTCTTTATATTATAAAATGTAATAATGCTAGCTTTCATGGTGATGTCATTGTAGTTTTATTATGAAAATAGTTAGTTAATTTGCAAAGTCCTTATATTATAAAATGTAATGATGCTAGCTTTTATGGTGATGTCATGGTAGTTTTATTATTGATACTAACATATAAGATGTAATGTGGATGTTATCTTATTGCAAGGTAACTGAGGTAAATGTAATGTAGTTATTAATTTGTGAATAATGTTATTGTAATTTTATGGTATATGTAACATATATGATGTATTGAGATTGTTAATTAATTTCAGGGTTAGTACTATAATTGGAATTGTCCAAACTCAGAGTTGTATGATATCAGACTCTTCGATCTGATAAAGCTAGTCGCTTTGTATATAAGTCTGTGGGTGTGATTATTTTCTGTGTAAGGAATATAGTTTTGTATCAAGAGTCTTAGGCCCTTTAAAGGTAGGGTTTCCACTCTTGCAACACACCTCTAAGGTCGAATCAGTAGTCTCGAGCTCTTTAAAGGCAGAGTTCCCACCACTGCGACCCCTGACAGAGATTATTAGTTTCTTCCTGAGAAGTCCGCCAAGAGCCTATCTGACATTCTCTCTCTCTGGAGCAGAGAACTAAGATTGAACGTTGTGCTTTCCTGTGCAAAAATAGTAAAATATACTACTATGGATTCTTCCATTTGTTTTCGTACTGTACCTGACACAATATGTCATTTAGTGCTTGTAGTCACTTGTTGTGCACCTTATGTCTTCTTGTTGTGATCATCGTGGTTGCATCTTGTCAGTCGTCGGGTGGCAATGTAGAGTCAAGTGTGTCTGTTTTCATTTTACACGCGCGCACACACCTTAAATAAAAATAATAATTTGCACCTTTTATTAGAGTTGTTGTCGTAACGAGGAGGCCGTTACACTTTCATCAAGTGTTTTATGAAATTGCAACATTTTTCTTAGTTTATGTCAGATTATGACAGTCATCAATGGTTATGTCATATTGTGACATTGGTCAAATGTGATGTCGTTTATGTTTTTTTTCACATTGCGAGATTTCTTAATGGTTAATTCAGATTGAGAAAATGTTAATGGTTATGTCACATTATAACATTCGTCAAATGTGATGTCACATTGGGATGTTCATTAAGGATTGTTCACTCTATGATGTTCATGAAATGATAAAATGTGATGTGGCATTGAGACATTCATTGAGGGCTATATTGGATTATGAAATTTCTTAATGGCTATTTCAAATTGAGAAATTCATGTTACAAAGTTAATGGTGATGGTTATGTCATGGTGATGGCTATTTCCTATTAACATAAGTTCTAAAAGATATTGTGATGGTTATGTCATAGTTGCAACTTTTGTATTAGATAATTTTTTTAAAATAAAAAATAGATATGTAGAAATGGAATATGACTTAATTTATTAACTAATTTTGAGGTAAAATTTGTAAATGAATTTTGAATTCTATCTATATATATTATTCAATATGGTTTTGTTTTACAAATTCATTTATTGAATTTAACATTATACATAACAATATCAATTGAAAAGTAATTACCGTAAAATAAATTTCAAGCACAAATTCATCGATCATTATTTTTATATATTCCAAAAAAAAAAAAATTGAAAAAAACTCCATATAAAAAACAATTAATTCAAAAGGTTATTTAATTGAATAAAAAACCATATTGATAATAGTTATCTTGAAAAATTATTTAATCGATAAAAACTCTATATAAAAAAATTAACGTTTAAACATACTCTCATTCATACCTAGATATCTATACAATAATTTAAAACATGTTATTAAATCACAATTTATTCAATGATTTAATATATATTAAATCTCAATTTAGTTTGAAATAAAATATATAAGTAATATAATAACAATATCAGTCACAACAAGTTCTATGTAAGAGCAACTTGTTCTTACAAGTATTGCTTTTGTTTATTTGGAAGAAATGTTAGTTAACATTTCTCATATCTATGTAACAAAATATTATGTTGAAGAAAATAACCATCATTTCTTATTTCCCTTCTCTTATCAGCAGGTCTCAGGACGGGATCAGACCAACTTCATCCTTACTGTGTTTAATAGAAGGTT
>JASDQU011101225.1:20354-33500 GCA_032191745.1 Picea mariana | reverse complement strand
TCAATGATAGGCAGTCTTATGTACATCATAACATCTCGTCCTGATATAATGAAAGCTGTTGGAATGGTAGGTCGTTATCAGTCAGCTCCTAAACAAAGTCACTTGGTAGAGGTCAAAAGGATATTCAAATACTTGAAGGGAACAATGACTTATGGTCTGTGGTATCCCAGAAATCAGAATTTTCAATTAACTTCTAACTCAGATGTAGAATGGGCAAATTGTGTGGATGAGAGAAAGAGCACCAGTGGAGGTGCCTTCTTCCTGGGTGACTCGTTGGTAGCATGGATTAGTAAGAAACAGGGATCAATTTCCTTATCAACTACAGAAGCAGAGTACATTGTTGCTCCTACTTGTTGCCCTCAAATTTTATGGATGATACAAACTCTTGCAGATTTGAAGGTAACTTACACTGATCCCATTCCACTTCACTTTGATAACACCAGTGCCATCAGTCTCTCTAAGAATCATGTACTTCATTCAAAATCTAAGCACATACCAATAAAATACCATTTTCTCAGAGAACAAGTTACAAACAGAATTGTTCAGGTGAATTATATTCCTTCCACATAATAGATAGCTGATATCTTTACTAAGCCATTAGCAGTGACCCCTTTTGGATATCTTCGTCAAAAGTTGGGGGTTATAACTTCTTTCGTCTAATCTGTTCACCTGGTCAGGGGGAGTACTTATTGAATATCTGTTGTATTTCTAAACTGCTCATAGTTGACAGGGGGAGTATGTACTGCAATAGCTCAGGGGGAGCGTGTCTCTTCTTTGACATTGATGTCAAAGGGGGAAAAAGTGTGCTAATTTCAAAGATGCTACAGTGGTATAATTGGATGTTCTTCAAGGGGTTGCCATCAATGCCAAAGGGGGATATTGTTGGCATGTTTTCAGATAGAGGCAGTGTATGCATGTTTGTCATTGCTGGAAAAGATCACGACCAACAGTAAAACGATGATTGCATGGCAAGATCAGAAGCTAAACTCCATTTCGGGTATCAGAAGCTAAACTCTATTTCGGAGTCTCGGATACCGGGAGTTGGAGGAGTCAAGATTCGAGACTCTTCATCACAGGAGTCCCGAAGTTGCGAAATGCGAAATGCCAAAATCCCGAAACAGGCACATCAACAAAGACTCCATTTTGGAGTTTTGCAGACCGGGAAATAAAAGGTTTCAGATTCCGGGAGTTGGAGGAGTCAAGAGTCGAGACTCTTCATCACAGGAGTCCCGAAGTTACGAAATGCGAAACGCCGAAATATCGGACCATTGATCCGACTCCATTTCAGAGTTTCGGATACCAGGTGTTGGAAGTGTCAAAACACTTCATCACAGAAACACAGAAACGCTAAAATGTCAGAACGATGAAATGCAAAATGATGAAATACTGGACCGTTGATCTGACTCCATTTCGGAGTTCTGGATACCGGGAGTTGGAAGTGTCGAAACACTTCATCATAGAAACACATAAATGCTAAAATGCCGAAACATCGAAATGCAAAATGACAAAATACTATATCGTTGATCTGACTCCATTTCAGAGTTCCGGATACTGGGAGTTGGAGTGTCGAAACAATTCACCACAGGAATGTTGAAATGCCGAAATGATCGAAGCTAGTCCAACTAAGATCCTTTTTCAGAGTTTCGAGGATCGCGACATGGAGCGTCAAGATATCTTATCACAAAAATTGCCGAAATGCCAAAATAGGCATTTTGATTAGGCCCGTGGTCACAACCAGTGGGCATATGGAGTAAGCCTGAGACCCATCATTTATAATCCAACGGTGCAGGTTAACTTGGAAATCTGATCGAAGTTCTACTGTTGCTCCTCATGATTAATTGCTCAGTTACGATTCANGAATCATGGTTCTTGGACGGTTGGCATTTCAGTTGCTGAAGCGTTGTTCTAGGGATTTGAGGGGCAACTAAAGGGGTTGTAGTGAATAAAAGTAACACGCAGTGACTGTGTGCGGTTGGTTGTTCTGACTGAAAAATGAGTTGAACTATAGAAAGGAAAAATTACAGTATGTGCAATGTGAAGAAAGCTCAGAGATAAGGAATAGAATTTGAACATAGGAGAAAAGGTGAAGAGAGAAGAATTTGCACATATCAAAAAGCATGAGAAGAACAGAGAAAGAACAGATAGAAAGATACAACAAGTCAAGCCAAGTATGAACAAAGCAGAAGAATAGTGTAGAAGAGAAGAATTGCAGAACAATGAAGAAGTGGTAAGAATTGATTTATCTGTGTTGTTGGTTATTCAATCATTTATTTGTAATAAGGGTGGTTGGGAGGTGCTAGGGAGGACTCTTGTCCTCAGAGGTTCAAGTGGGTGCTTGAACACAGGGAGTTGCAACTTCCATCTGGTTGCAGCCAGAAAAACCAGGGTGGGAGGGTGGTGCTAGGGAGAACAATTGTTCTCTGTTATACAGGTTGGTGCCTGTGTGACTGAAAGTTGGTGCTTCCATCCAGTTGGTGCTAGAACACTCAGGGAGTTGGTGCTTCCTTCTAGTGGGTGCTAGAGAAACTAGAGAGTTGGTGCTCTCAAACAATTTGGAGCTTGTAAAATAGAGGTAGTAGCCTCACATTGAGTTGGTGCTCAATTATAGATGATGTACAAAACTTAAAAGGCTGCCTATCATTTCGAAGAAGAAGAGGTTTTCTCCCTTTATGGGTTTCCTCGTGAAAATATATCTCTGTGTATATCTTATGTGTGACTAATGCTCATTATTTATGTTGTCCATATGTTGTATAATATTGATGATCACTTGAAGAAAGATTAAGAATGTTTTAATAGACTTAAAATTGTTTAAGCGCAATAACAACTGATTCACCCCCCCCTCTCAGTTGTCTTAGTAATTTCAACAACATGGATTCACTATATCTATACATGGATCCACTAAATCCATTGTTCTGCAACATTTTCAACAAATTTTCAGGGTGTCCATGCTGACCATGGAGGTTCCACAACCTCTACAACAACCCATGCTGCTCTACAAACCCTTGGCATCCTTTGTGGCCCTCTACATTCAACCAAATTCAAAGAGGTGTTGCGACCTCTACACAACATTTCAAAGGATATTCCATATCACATTGGAAATATCTCTTCAATATATCAAATGGGTATTTCACGGAATCACATTTGACTTTTTGGTTTGAGAGATATCATCGATTGAATTTCGACATGTATTTGACCCAAGGAGGCCGCACGTATCACCACCTTCAACGGTATTTTTCTCTCTGTTCAGAAAACTAAAGAAGGCGTTCAACATATTTATGGAAATATCTCTTCAATATGTCAAATGGGTATTTCACGGAATCACATTTTGATTCTTGTTTTGAGATATATCATCGATTTAATCTCATAATGTATTTGACCCAACGAGGCTGCGCATACCACCATCTTCAAAGGTATTTTTCTCCCTGCTCAGGAAACTACAGAATGATTTCCACATATGGATGAAAATATCTATTCAGTAGCTCAAATGGGTCTTTGATGGAATTGGATTTCATCACTTGTAGCAGAAGTTATGAATAGATTTGTAGAAGGATGTTCACAACCCCAAAAGTCACGATTTTCCCATATTATTTTTTTAAAATTTTGGGATTTTGTTTTTATTTTTCTACCCATGTACAATGCTATTGTCAACTAGGTTACTGGTCAACCAAAAACCCACTATTATGGGTCAATCACACAAAACCCTTCTCTTCATTGGGTATTTTCACAATGTAATCATAATGGTGCGATAATGGGGTTTCATTTTTTAGCATGGGTGAAATGATGGGGACCATCATTTTCTAAGGGGGGAGGAATGATCTGAATTTTAACGGGGTATATGGTCTAAATTCATATACAAAAGTCATAAAGCTATAAAGCTAATAGATTGTCAATGTGGATCAGGGAGATGCCCACCTCCTGATTAATTAATTGGGCTAACATGTTGCCCATAAGGGTCAAAGAGAGTCCCACCTCTCCATTATTATATTGGTTTTTTTTATTTTTCACTACTTAGTTAGTTGGGTAGTTAGATCTATTATAATAATAATATAGACTCATTTAATGAGCTCTTTTTTACTTTGTCCAATGGACCATTTTGTGATGCTATATAAAGTCCTAGCAAGACTTCTCATAATATCAAGTTACTCATTTTGGTTTCTCTCATATTTTCTATTGTTCATTGTGAGATTCATTAGCTCTGAGTGATTTACTAGTAGTTAGTTTTAGAGGTGAGGCTCTTCTTTGAGCCTCACCTCCCAAGTACTGCATTTACATGTTGTTTTTGTCCATGCTTATTTTTATGAAAGATTGGCATTTCTAAGCTCCTCCTCTCTCGGCATTCAAGCCATCCAGATATCAACTCTCGAGATCCATAGTAGTTGATATGGAGAAGGGGGTTGATCATGAATTTGACTCCAACTAGCTTCCTTCTTTACTCATTCTAGAACCAATGGGAGGTGCTTAGTAGAATTTCGACGTTGTTGTAGAGAGAACACAGGTCTCGATTTTCCTTCTATATTCTTGGAGGTATGACGAACACCAACAAAGGTTACCAGATATTTATGTGGGTTATAGGACCTGATCTCAATAAACCATCATTAGTAACAAAACACACTTTTAATCCTAATTTATTAAAAACTATGGGAAACAAAAATAAACCATTAATATTACCTTGTGAGCCTCTGAATGACCTTTATGACAAAAATAGTGGTAAATATGGTGAAAAGAGTGGCTTTGATGGGTCAAAAAGGGGTTCACTAGAAGTGAAAATGGCATCGATTTGGAGACCCAACAATTGTCCTAGACCATGAAGGAAATATAGTAGAATAATTTGAATGGTGAAATATAGTAGAATAATTTGAATGGGGAATTGAAACTACAACTAACAACGAGGCATAATCCTTAACAATGTATATGGGGCTTCTCTTCGTCAAAAACAATGGGTGAGAAGCATTGTGGTGATTAAAAGCTCATCCATTTTTGTGTGAGCAATGCAATGTTGATATGCCCCTTATATCCCTAACCTATCACAATTGGTGAATATAATTCTTCTAGAAATCTAATACCTCAATCATTTGAAGTGATTTTAGATCAGTGTGAGGTCAAAATGACCTCAATCATTTGGAGTTATTTTAGGTCGGTGAGGTCAGAAAGAAATCATGGATAGATAAGCAAAGGGATCCTTGTTACCCCTAGGAGTTTGTATATACAAAAGGGGGAGTGCAATGCACCCTCTCACTTGATTTTAATGAACATGACTAGTGCGCCCTCAACTTGGAATTACATGACTTCGAGCATTGAATTCTTGATAGATTGATATCATCACATGACTTTGAGCATCGAATTATTGATACATTGATGGAAGACCTTCCTTAATTCATATCCATCTCCAAGTGTGCGAACTATGAATATATGTACTAGGCTTTGGTTTGGGCCTATGTGTGGGATTCATATGGAATATAGTTTGGCAAGAATGAATAGCATAGGGTTTATTTGGCTCTTCATGGTTAGTCTTGTGTTTGGGGTGATATTATTTTTCTTCCCGTTGGAGGTAAAGGGTTGCACCATGGCTTTGGTTTTAGTCTCCTCCTTCTATTGCACCTATGGATCTAGTTTGGAGAGGGCAGCCATGACTCATTGTCATTGATAGATTGGCTCCTATGTTTTATGTGACCTGAGTAGTTGCAAGAGGGGAGTTAAGCATTTTGCAAGAGATATCCATATGAGACCCAATGCAAACTTTTAAAGAATTTGGCTTGATGGGATCAACAAAAATAAGTCCAGGAAATAAGAAAAATAAAATAACGATGTCAAGGATACATATGTGATGTATTCAATCCAACATATTGTGGAAATATGTGAATGTCAGTAAGAGGTTGATGATTTTATGGTCCTCCATTGAAATGACCAATTAGAACTCTCTTTGCAAGTTATCTCTATGCAAGAATGGGTAAAGAAAATCGCTAAACATATTGGTATATCTTTGTCTAATTCTATCACTCTTGTAAGTACTCCAAACTTTGTCTAGGGTTCTCTTTTTTATAACCTAAAAATTACTCACTTGTGACACTCCCACAAGTCGTACTGAAATATACCATTATCAACATGTTTAGCCTCCATTTCACCTCATTTTCCACCATTATTTGACCTCTGAAAGCTATTGATTCAAAACTACATTTTGACCAAAACTGGGTAGTACATATATTTTCTCTAAACATCGTGATACTAGCATAGATAATACCCCTGAAATCTACACAACTTCATCAAATAACCAATTTTGACTATTCCCAACTCGAATTTGCCAAAAAGGGAAGTTAGTTATATATGGACTATTATGAACCCTAATTGATATTCTTAGCAATGATTTGTTCATTTTTAGCAACTATTTGAAGACCATGTCAAGGATATGTAACCACTTTTTTCCCTATAAACAAAGGCTTGAGGTCACTCCATCAAGAATTCATCAATTTCATAGTAGGGGTATGCTGTGGAAATCACACTAGTAATCTTGTGGACCTCTTTCTCTTGATAATGTTTTTCATTTTCCGGTACCTTGCTCACACACTAAGAAGGGGATCATATGAACACCAAGGAAGCCAAGGGCTCATCCCAAGGAGGGGGATTTTGATCCCACAAGTCTTCAACAAGTTCTCTTCAGAGGTGTATCTTTGGCCTATCTATTTGGTATGGAGATATTCTTTCATTCTTTATAAACTCCTGTTCATGTTATGGTTTTCTTTTATTCTTTTTCTCTCTATTTTCATGTACAATATGAGCTTGATAATGGTACACATAGCATGGAGTTAGGGTTTCTAATTCCCAAACCCAAAACCCTATATTGCATGTGGTTGATACACAACCATCAAGTTAGTGTAGTTTTCTCACCCTTGTCACAAATTGCACAAAACACTTTTGTTAGTGGCCCCTCTTGGCAAAGGACTAAAAATCCCCTTGCTCTCTTAAACCAAAACTCGAAGAAGAGATACTAGACCCACGAGCCACACTTACATGAGAAGGTGAGTAATTTATGGAAGATGGTAAGCCATAAATAAAGTACCAAAGAACCATAAAAGCCCATACAAGGCATAAGCTCTAATTCATTTTCCTTTTGTTGTTCAACATATGTTTTGTCACTATTTGTTTCTTCTTAAATAATTTGTTAAACAATATACATATGAAAATGCAATACAATGAGATGAGGAACACTATAACTCAAGAGTGTATACCTTTTAGCTCTATATTTTGAACAGTTAACTCTAACTTTATATTAAATTTTTTATGTTTTTGGGTTATCCTTTGTTAACATAATTGGTAGCTATTACTATTAAAAATATATATAAAAGAAATCAAAGAAATCAAGCTTTGAACTTGTCCAAGATCAAATACCTACCACATTTAGCTTACCATCACTTTTAGGCAAGATTGACCCTCTCCAGAAACACTCAACTTTTCAGTGAGAAATATTTAAGAAAGGTTAGTAGTTGGTTCTGTAGTGGGAAGTACTTGGGGACTCTTGGGACTGCTTTTCGATCATGGGATTAGTTCTAAAATTACTAAGACTAAGACTTCCGTTTGAAACACTCTGAAGCGTGGAACTGAGAATGTTTGAAAGCGTTGTACTTGCTTTATAGTTTTATTGGAAAACGGAATTCCCTTTCGTCTGAAAAATAAACCATTTGCAACTGTAATGTAGTTTCTTGCGTTTTTGCAACAATGAAACTTCCAAGGTTCCACCTGTGGTATACCGTTGTTGAAAAGCGCGTCATAGATCCTCGGGCATTCCGTGTAGAAAATATTGGTGAGAAGTCCAGCCATGGCTGATGGTTGAAATGGCTGTCCATGAATGCCACTCGGTTGGTAGGTATAAATATTTTATTTCCATTTTCCTCCTCGGATAGATGGCGACTCTCATGATTCATGCATGCACCATTTGTCTTTTTATGAAACGCGGAGAGACAGACAGCTAGCTGAGTTCCGGACTACCAGCGTCACCAAAATTTCCAATGCTGACAAATAGGCCCAGTGGAACTAGTTTGCAGCCGTCATGCCAATCAGACCTAAGACTTTTACTGATTGAGGCCCCATGCAGGCTTCACGTATTATTTCTAGACTGAACGCCATGTGTAGTATGTACACTGGATGTTTTCAATATAACTTCAAATCCTTTGAAATATTAAGTACTCACGGAGGAATACTTAAAAATTCAACATTCTCAACTATTCAATTAAGTTTTTTTATAATTGTTTTAAGTTTAGTTTTTTTTCTCGGTAATTCGGCTATATAAATCTATAGATGAAATGACAATTTTATGTTGTTTAAATTGCATTTTTGAATGTATAAATGGATTTACAGTATTGGAAAACCCTTGGACCACTCTGATTATATAGATTTAGCCACTCAAATCTGCAGATCCAACACTTTCTGTGTGACTAACCAAAAAGTAGAAGGTTTAAACTACTATATCTAAATCTAAATCTAAGTATTTATTCTCTTTTTGTTTCCATGTATAATACAGATAATCTTTCCTTTCTATTAAATTATATTTTTTGAATTAAAAATAGTAAGAATTTATTGTTAATATAATTTTCACAAGTGTTGCATGGCAGCTTAGTCCCTGACGGGTTGAATTGGGAAGAAATGCAAAGGGATGGGGAAAAAGTAGTGGAGGCAAATGGAAAGTGCAGCGGAGACGTGGCAAGCAAAATGAAGCACATGTGGTATCCATGCACGAAATGACACGTGGCCTCTACAGCCTCATTTAGTTTTTGAAACTATATAATCCAGGGCTCTAGGGCCTCATTTAGCTTTTGAAACTATATAATCCATCTTGTTATGTTCAAAATTTCCAACTTGTTAGATTTTAGTACAATTTTTATAGACCATCTGGCTTGTGTGTCTCTATATATGCCAGGACAAATAAAGTTATATGCATAGTAGGAGAAAAAGATATGCATGAGAAAAAGATAAAAGCATAGAAGACATATAAAGTTACATTCAAATTAAATAAACACAATTTCTTGACATTCATCATAGTTGAAGATAAAAATTTCTGAGCACATAAATATAAAAGAAGATAAAAATAGTTTTATTTGAAATATATCAAAAAATAATATTGTCTGTTACATAATGTGTTTGTCATATAGACTGGGATTGGGGCTCCCGTAGACCATAAGAGAAATATGTACAAGAAATAGGACTATGGAAAGAAGAAGTGGGCGATGGTAGAGAGAATACGCGAAAAGAAGAAATTGGAAGGTATCAATCTTTGGCTAGGCATTTCTATTTAAAAATGTGGAATAACTGGATTGATAAACAAAGAAGGATGTGATCAGTATAGACTTATAGTGATGGTACATATCACTCTTTTTTCTATTTGCTTATTGATGCCTTTTTATTGTTGTTGTCAACGACTACTTGAATCGTCCCAGCTGCCTGTTGCCTTTCGTCGACAACCTGCTCCATTTCCCTTTGGACCCATTCTTCAATGTAGCTTCTCAAGGGGGCCACGTTGATCTCATTCCAGATTTTTATGTTGAAAAGTTCATTTTCTAATTCCCTTAGATAGATAAAAAGATTACGCAGAGCCTGATTAATTTCTTCATTTTGTATTGAATAGTCGACTAACCAGTTGTCCACGTCATCTTCACCATATTCAAGGATGTTGTAAACATTTTCTAAAGAAAACCACTTAAAAATATCAACTTGTTTATCGAAGGCTTGCTTAGTTAAGGGCAAGGAGTTGATGATTAAGTTGGGGTCTTGGACCTCGTTGGTCCTTCTGGCTAAGTCTGTTTTGGTCAGCTTTGTGAATAATTTTTATTTCTTTGATATGGCTTGTTCACATGATCGGACAATGAGATGCAGGTTCTTCACTTTCTCTTTCTAGCATGCATTTAATTGAGTGATCTAGTTTTGGGAGGGGAGATATTATAGTATTCTTCTCGTTTCTGTCATGTTGTTGACATGGGTGCCAAAAGGGATGATCATGTCTAAATAGAAACGTTCTTCATTTTTTAAATCCGCCTGCAAATGTTTGTGCAAAGCATGTTCCCTCGTTCCAAGGGAATCCATACTCTGTGATGTTTCTGAGGCCTCAGTAATCAGTTCTATTCTTTTCTTGATTTTATTCTCCACATATCCTCTACATAATGTGAGGAGGCTGGAGGATCATTTAGCCTTGGCTATAGGGGTGGCAAGCATGGCTATTGCTAAAGGAATGACAAGAAATGGAATAGGAATCAAAACTTCCTCCAATTCCTTGACTTGGTCCTTCAGTCTGGCATTCCCGACCTCAATGCCTCTAATGGAATCATCAAGAGCATCTTCGATTTCTCTGTGAAGTCAGGATATTTGGGATGGATGCATGTTTGTAAGGTTAATCTCTGAACGAGATTTCCCTTTCTTATTTTTTACATCTCTCTTTTCAATAATTAAATTTTTAGACTCGTTGTCAAAAGAAACGCTCTGGAATACGAAGAATTCAATCTTTGTAAACAAAATTCGGTATCAGCTATGTCCATTGGGAGACTATGTTGGATTGCATCTTCGGGTTGATAAGGGTTGTGGAATAAACTATCTAGATAAGTCTCAAGTTCCATGTTCCCACTCTCAATTTCGGGATCTTCCGCCTGCCCTACATTTTTTTTTCTCTTCTTCTTCACAGGGAGCTTGTGAGAACTATCAATTTTAGCGCGAGGAGGGTTGTTATCTCCTCCTCCATTTGAAGAATTCTAGGTTGATTTCTTACTGGGGTGAGCCGTTGGAGTGATGCTCCAGGATATCGTACTTTTGGGAGTGGTATCCGGGGATTGAACACTCTTCTCACCGGGGCCTTTTCCCTGTTGCTTGTACAATTCAATGGTTCTTTGCGATGTGTCTAGGTCATTGATGTCAGAAGCAACAGTGTTGTCATCAGTGTCTTTGTTTTCGATCAAGTGTTTCTAGAAAAATGAATTGTTGAGGCCAACTGTAAGTAAATGTTCTAGAAAAACTCCATTAGGGTCAAACCCTCATTGCCTTTCAGAATATCTTAGGTTCAAGTTGTTGAAATGGGTTGTGAATTCGTAAATTTTGTTGACATTCCTCAACATGAAGTCCCTGACATTCCAAGGAAGAGGAATGAACTGTTTTTTTTTCTTCTTATGGAATAGATGCAACCAATATTTGTATTGCCTTGCTATTTTTGTAACAAACATTATGTCCATAATGTGACATGGAAGGAGAGCAGGTTTTTCCTTGGAGCCAAAAATCCTTATCACACTACAATTCTCCATTTGTTCAAGTGCCCCCTTCCTATCCAAAAACTTGGTTTCCTGGTGAGATATGCGGGGAGCATCATTTCCTAATAATAAAAATTTGAAACAGAGACAAAGTCATTAAAAACCTCATAAAAATAGTGGGAAGCTTTGTGCCTCCACAAGCCCTGGTACCAGAAGGTTACTAGGCCAAATTCCTAGTTTACCTTCTTGGACAGAGATAGTTTTGGAAACAGGCAGCAATGCGCTATCGTGGAAACCAAGTAGGATGACATATACAATTTCTTCTCCTTTTTGAATCTTGATAATTGGGAAGAAATTTCAAGGGAAATTAGCTTCCCCCAATAAAAAATGGCTTGTTCCTTGACTGTGAAATACAAAATATAAAGAACCATGCAGGAAATAGTTATTGTGGATTCCTATCTTGTTATTCTTGTAAACATTCAGGCAATTTCTCGGAATGGATTTCTAAATGAACTAACTTGTAACCTTGTGATATCTACAGGAACTGCCATCGGGTATTCCAAGAACTCGGGCAAGAGGTATAGACCGTTATTATTCTTTCTTAAGAACTTCTTGGAGTCTTCTCTTCTGAACGTCAATGTTGGCTCTTACAATCTTAAGATCTGGTGGAAGACCCAAGGTGACAAAGAAAAAGGAGAGTAGTCCCGCAGTGGAATAATTTTTTGGCCTGAAATATGTTTATCAGTGCACCGAGAGACCAAATCCTTAAAGTCAAAAACTTTAGGAACAAAACCTGCACAAGCAATTCCATAGATCTAAATTATTTCATTCTGTGCGGAAGGGGATGAGTATTAAGAATATTCCCTGGACCACTGGAAGTTGTGGTCCTCGCACTCGAATATGTTCACTGTATCTCCACATAACTGTTATTGAGCTGGTGCCATAAGTTTATGAGAATGTCTGTTTTCTCCACACGATTCTTGAAATGAATAGTTGGAGGTGATAATATAACACTCCGCAAATGTTGGTTCAATGCGTGTGAATGAGAAATCTCCTCAAGCCTTTCGATCATTAATGACAATCTCTATGCGTGTTGCATGATGAGTTGTTAGCAGTAAAGATTACTTATTGCATACTTAGAAGTGTGAAGGTGGCAGGTACGGTGAAGAGCAATTAAGGATTGGAGGTTTCGTGAACGCGCCAACACGATGACGCGCGAATGACATTCCATGATGTTTGAAATTAACACTCAGAAGGGATAATATAACCCTCCGCAAATCTTGATTTAATTCATATTAATGGGAGATATACTTGAGCCTTTTGCTCATCAATGACAATCTATACAGATCCTGTATGATGAGCTATTAGCATTAAAGATTATTGATTGCATATTTAGAAATAAGACCTTATATATATATTAATGTTTTTATAAAAAATGTTTTATTATAAACAAGTGCAAAGGTGACGGAGACGGGGAAGAGAAAGTAAGGAATGGTTAAGTATGAAAAGTGGTCAAACGGGCTTCAAAATAGGGTTACAAGGGATACTCGAGAGAGGTGAGTGTCCGATGGTCAAATTGTATGTCTCAAATTTTTTTACTGCAAAACGTGTAAAATGGAAGAGGGCATGATGGGGTAGTTCAGCGATCGGTTTGTATATTTGCGGAATTCTAGAAAAGTGGCTAAGTATGGACTAGGGAAACGGTCGGTCGGAATCATTTTCGAAATTAAGGATTGAAGGTTTCGTGAACGAGCCAACCCCACGACGTGCGAACGACATTCCATGATGTTTGAAATTAACACTTGGAAGGCATAATATAACCCTCTGCAAATCTTGGTTTAATGCATATTATTGAGAGATCTCCTCAAATCTTGGTTTAGCATTAAAGCTTACTTATATATATAATGTTTTTATAAACATTTTTTTTTAA
>JASDQU011101224.1:18207-36779 GCA_032191745.1 Picea mariana | reverse complement strand
GACCGGGCGTCTTTATGCCATCCTAGCTTGAGTTGATGGTGGTTATGACTTGATTTTGAAACAATTTTAGGTAGCCTCTTATCTTCCATGTTGTTTAACTTGTTCTTATACATTAGGTATCTAGTCATAGCCATGCTCTCAATGGGGGAGAGGCTTGTTTCTACGAGGAGGATGGGATAGGGCGTATTTCCTTTAATTTTGAGATTATAGGTTATAAAATTCTTTTGTATTTGCTTTATCTTTCTCTAGGATTCACAAGAGATACTATAGCCCCAGACTTCACATCCATAAAGAATAAAAGGTGTAACAAGAGTCTCAAAGAGGAGTTTCTTCTTATCCCAACTCCAAAGATCGGCTGATTTACAATTGTTTTGAAGCCCATAATAAGCTTTCCATCGCCCAATAATCCTTTTCTCGATGCTATAATTCTAATTGAGCTTGTGGTGAATATCAATTCCAAGATATTTGTATGAAGTCACTTCCTCCAAGTTATTGTTGTCATACACAAAGGTATCATAAGGGATCTTATTGGATTTAATAATCATGACCTTAGTCTTATCAGTATTAACAGTCATACCTATATTGGAGCAAAAATCCTTGAGGATTCTTAGTTGGTTTTCAAGATCATGGGGACTCCTTGCCGTAAGAATGATATCATCGGCATAAAAAAGAAGATTGATGACTATACCAGTGAGAGTAGGGCCGACACAACCTGCTTTTTCCAAGCATTCTTCTAACTTATCAATGTATATGCCAAAAAGGGTAGGGGACAAGGGACAATCTTGTTTGACTCCGATATTGTAGTTAATCTCTTTTGACTAGCCCTCCGTGTTTTTAAACTTAGCAATAACATTCTCATACATCCTTATTGGAGCAGCCCTCAACTCGAGAGACACTTTTATCTCTTCCAACCTATTCCAAAGGTTTTTCCTAGAAACCATGTCAAAAGATTTTCTAATGTATTTTCACAAATTTATTATGAAGTAAATTAATGGTGAGGTAAATTAATGTTATATTTGATTTTAGCATTTATTCACTAACATTAAATGTTTGTGCATGCTTATCCTTGTTTATGGTATAGCCATGGCATAACATTTTCTTAAGTGTCCGTTTGTTAAGTGTCAGTCCATGCAAAATTCGTGTGCCTCTGAGTCCATGCAAAATTAATGTCCAACAGAGGGCTTCTCAGTCCCATACAAAATTCATTGAGTGATAAAAACTATGTCAACACTACTATGTCGAGGCCGAGTAGGGATAAGCCCATTCAATTGATGCCTCGATCAATCTTGAGTTTGATTCAATGGAGATGCTATGGGCTTGCTTTTTCCTAATGCAACATCATTAAGGTGGTTCGACATGCAATCACCCGTCAAAGTTTTTCACTTACATGTTGTTGTTGCTGCAAATGACAATGAAACTGGTAATACCAAATGAAACGAAACACCAAATCCTCCTATACGTCTAAATCTTCCCAACAGAAAAACAAGACAAAGTCTTGATGGAATCATTGAGAAGTTTTGATGGAATCCTTCTCCGCATTCTGGNTGAGAATAACTTCAATAACTTGAACTTCAGAAGTAAGGAGGCCAAGTTATTGAAGTTATTCTCACTCATTTCCTGCAGAAAACACGAGAGTGCATTTAAGCGATCAATTTTGAAAAATATTACATAGTTCGTCTAAACATGTTGTAATATTTTGAATATATACATAGATGCAAATATCATTAAATTGTAGAGACATTTTACCTTACGTGTAGCTCTATGTATTTTTAAATATTTAAGATCGAGTTTCAGTCAATCAAAAAATACCGTGGTGCATACCATAGTTCCCTTAGTTTCACAATCACTCAGATGCTAAAAGCACTTTTTATAATTTGTTTTTCTGGCTGTGGAGATGATGTAAAGCAGATTAAGTGGATCGTTCTTACCCATCCTCTTCACTGACGGGAAAATTGACATGGGGTCGAGTGCTCTACCACATACAATGCCTTCCTTGAAATTATTTTGTTTTACCTAAGCTATAGGTTTCTTCCTCCGTTGAATTTTAACCTCCATGCCTAATCCATATTCCATCATGTTCTGTGTAGATCCGGGAGTAAAACCACTTTTTGTTATTTGTTTTTCTCGTTGTGGAGAGAACGTAAAGAAGATTTAGTAGATCGTTGTCACCCATCCTCTTCACAGACGGGAAAAATGACATGGGATGGCGAGCTCTACCACATAAAATGTCTTCCTTGCAATGATTTTGTTTTACGTAAGCTATAGGCTTCTTCCTCCGTTGAATTTTAACCTCCGTTCCTAATCCATATCCCATCCTATTATGTGCAGAGACATCCAATCTGTCCCCTCTTTCTAATTTCGTGATGGCTGCCTCATCTCCCAATTCAAATCATTTGAAAGGACTATGAATATTGGGAGGCTCCACACCATTGAGTAAGCAATGGTTTCATCCTTGACTGTCACAATGGTTTCATCCTTGACTGTCAACCAATATAGAATTTTGGGAGCCTCCCCACCATTACCTAAGATATGGTTTCATCTTTGATTGTGAACTACTATAGAAAAATCATGTTCAATTCTATGTGAAACAACCATATTGGATGCAAATGAGAAAACTGACAAAATTGTTGAACGCCTCATAGACCCTCTATGGTATTGGATCTCGTTCAATCCATTGTCTAACTAAAGAATATGATCCCTATACTCATGCTTTAAAAAAAACTATTAAATTAAATCTGCACATATCATAGATTTCTTAAACAATTGGAGAGGAAGGATAATTTAAAGACAGTGAATTGATTCAGTGATGGCTCCATCATGGTTAGAAATTCCAGTTCTAGATAAGAGAGAGATTGGGATTGAGAACCAAATGAAGCATTCAAGTAGTAAAAAGAAGCATAAGTGGAAGCAATGGTTGATGTTCATTCACCACAATCAACCAAGAAATCAAAGAACTGAAAGAGGCAAGGGAACGTCGCCTACGTAAACCACACACCCACTGGCACCATGAATAGGCCCCATCACTAGCTACAGTCTACTTCCATGATCATTGTTGTAGTTTGCAATTTCTTTTTTTGCATGACTGGTATTTTCATGTTTGTGGACTATTTTTCCTGTGCTTCCTTAATAGCTAGGTGGTTGAGTTTCACAAATGTCTTTTTTTTCATGTACATGTGGGTGGATATTCTTTTTGGTTTATGGACACATATCCTTTTTTTCATGAACATGGGATGACTCTTTAGAGGGATGAGTATAAAATTAAATCACTAAAAAAATGGATTTACCTTTTTTTACTAAGGAGAAATTGCATAATTTTACATTTTTTTTACTATAAAAGGATGAGTCTAAAATTAAATCACTAAAAAATGTATTTACCTTTTTTTACTAAGAAGAAATTGCATAATTTTACATTGAAAAATTATATAACAATAATATACTCTGTTTAAAGAAATCAATTTCTTTAAATTATATATTATAATTATAATTATTTTAATTCTTATGTGCATAATTGAAATTCCTAATTTTCAAATGCGTTGATACTTTCCAGTATTTTTTTCTTTATTGCAACACTATCTCCATACAAAATCTTCAGTCGATATCAATGCCAACTCAATTATAGAAGTCACGGAGTTCATTGTCACATAATTAGAAAAATGTATTTACATATTTGTAAGATTGTAACATGGAATGGGTGTTGTTATCCTATAAATGAATTGACAAGAAAATAATACTTTGAAGTGATAAGTAAATAATATGTCAATCTACCACTCGAATTCAAAATCTAAACGTTTCCAAGAAATAAGTAAAACACAACAATTAATTTAGAATTTCCAAGAAATAAGTAAAACACAACAATTAATTTAGAATTTCCAAAAAACAAGTAGAACATAATAATTAATTTAGAATTTTTTAATCATAATAGATCATTCTTCCCTCCAATCGATGGAGGTGTCAAATGTTGAATCCTTCACTCTTCTTTTCCATATTATGAGATCAAATCCTATGATCTTCATATGTACCCATGTACCTCACAAAACCCTGTGGCTCATAGATTTCCTAAACATTAACCATCAAAGCAAAGTTGATTGTGTTGCTGCAAAGTTGACTGTGTTGCTGGATAAGAAATTGTGTCTCGATCACTAAAATTAGTCTAGGTTAGCTTGTTCTACGGGATGGAAGGGAAATAAAAAAGTGTAAAGTCTTCTCCACCCAAAAGTGAAATGTCTCCTCCATAGAAAAGTGGAAAGCCTCCTTTTCCGATCCAAAGAAAACATTGCACATTGCAACAGCAAAGTGGAAAGTCTCCTTCGAATTGTCTTTTCTTCTTTTCAATATGAACACAACCCTTTTTCTCCTTCCCTTTGTTGTTTCCTCTGTACTTCCAGGGAAAACATGGAAAGGCTCAAATGGTATGATTCCTCCACAAATTAGGGGAATTTGCAACTACTCTACTTTTTCAGGGACATGCTAGAAACCAAAAAATGCTTGAACTGGGATATAAAACCTACAACTATGAGTAAAATATTGGTGCAATGTACATTCCTTCTATAAATGTGGTGCATGACATTGCAATGAAGATGTGTCGCTTCACTGCCCACTGCTAACAATATATCATAACTAATAATGTGTCCCCTTTCCAAAAACCCCTCAAGAAATTTGTAGTAGAGAAGAAGACTACTAACCTTTTGTTTTTCCATGCAAAGAGGGAGAGGCACCACAAACTTGAAGATAAGCAGACAAAATCCACGCTACCAAACTAGGAAACAACCTACACCAGAACCAATGAAATAGATTATTTCTAAAATGTATTAATGCACTAAATTAACAAATTAATCATCATTCTCATGATTAAGGATCTCTAATAAACTTTCTTTCCTAAGTATTATTATATTATTTAATTTCCCCCTTGATATTCATAGTCCTTGGATAGATTATTAAAATTGAAAATTATGGTTAATAGATAGTTGATTGAAGTTGAATTATTTTATTAATATTTATAAATGGCTGTGATTTCAATCATTAACTTCCTAGCTATTATAAAGACATCAGTTTATGTGTTTACTTTTTTACATTTACCTAATTATATTTAAAAATTACTTTGATAGCTACCTAATTGCCACGTAAGTGATTAACATAAATTAAAATATTAACACCACAATAAATGAATAAATGAAGCCCAACAATTTATTTGTTAATAGATAATAAAATTTAATATATTCTTTTAAAGATTCATTTCATCTTCTCAGCCTTTCTACCTTCACCATCAACTATTTTGCTGCTGTGCTAGTCATATGACTATTAAATTTGAAATTTTTTATTCACATTTGTGGGAGGGAAAATTTTATGATTACTTGGACTAATAAAATTACATATGAAGAAATAAATTTTCTTTTTGACTACATTTATAATGTACTTTAAAATCTTTAATATAATTATTAATGATTTAGTTTTGAGGACTAGTTCAAGAGGTCATGAATTATATGTGACATTTCTCCTTCAAAATTGGAGAGATCATGAGTTCGATTCTCTTGAAGGGATCAAACTATGTAATAAATACCAATGGTTTACCCCATTTGCTAAAATATTGATAATTTAACAAGAAATTATTGGTAGATATGACCAAATCAACTTAAAACACTCTTGATCAAGTTTGACTATATCACTAGAAAAAACAAGGGTTCAAACTCAATATGAACATCACTACACAGTACATGCATCAATCATCAAAGATGATCTTGAATATGATCTTGACATGCGTACACTGGGCGGTCATTGCAACCTTTTAATACCCTCATGCTATCTTCAAATCCTATTTTTAATCAAAGTAGATACCCCACCGCTATCGTTGATGTGCCACCCTCCATCAAATTTTGAGATTCGTGTCAAGAAAAGAGCGTGCGGAGCTCAATCTTTTGCGGTTCGAGTCCACATGATTTTCCCCGTGGAATTTTTATTGGTTTCCAGAAAATCCCCAATATAAATTGAAAGAGATATGAAGATAAAATGTTCGTTTTATTTACATTTGCATTTTGTGATTTTCTTTGCGGTAGGGGCAACGGATTATACAATAACTCCAGGGTCTGGGCTTATGGGAAACAGGACAATTATCTCCAATAACGACAAATTCGAGCGGGGTTTTTTCAAGCCAATTGGCACAGATAAATGGTACACCATACATCGACATCTGGTATGCCGAGATCCCTCTCAAAACCTACGTCTCGTCACCAGCCAAGAAACCCTCGTCGACGCTTCCTCGGCCCCGAAATTCATGGAAGACGGCCTGCTAGCGGGGCTGGACGCTGACAATGCCTGTCTGTGAGATGGGAAACCGCCGGAGCGCATTCTCGGGCGATAATTCTGGACTCCGGTCATCTGGTTTTGATGGAGTGGTAATGGCGGTGTTGTGTGGAGAGCTCATGAACACGTGGCTTTCGAGAATGAAGATCCATATACCGAACCTCACGTCATAGACAGATGGCAGTGCTCAATAGCTCACGTTATGGACAAATGGCAGTGGTTAATACGCTCTCGAGAGACGACTAAAGATTCCACACGGACCTCTCCTTAAAAAAAGGCCTTAGGCGTAATAAGAGGAACATGGTAAATTAAAGTTATGGCTTCATTTTGTTTGTAATATTTGGAAATTTTTTAAATGAAGCATTGTAAATATATTATGTGTCTATGTTTTGTTCGTTTTATTTGAAACAAATCAGAGTGGTTGGCTTCTTCTTTTTTTAGGAATTTGGTTATGTAAATTTGACAAAATCACTATTTTTTGTTGTTTAAATTGTATTTTTGAATGTATAAATGGATTTAGTCTGCTGAAAAACCCACAAATACTTAATTTATATAAACTTAGCCACTCAAATCTGTAGATCCAACTATTCTTCAATAAATTTCAAATAAAATAAAATCAAAAAAATAACTTGAAAACTGCAAAAAAAAAAAAATTAAACTCGACAATAATCTAATCAGAAAGCTAAAAAAAAAAAAAAAAACCTATTAATCAATCAATCAATCAGATTTCTGGAAAAAACCATCTTTGTGAGGTTGTGTGGCAAAAACCATCATTATCACATATAACGTCTTTCAAAAGCGTCAAAACGTCAGGCTCTCGTAACCTTTAAGCTCAAGCTGCCAGTTGTTCATATTCAAGACCTCAACCTCCAAGTTGTTCCTATTCAAGATTTACCCCACCGCCTTTGAGTTGTATTCTCTTGAACTCCATTTGATCAACTTTCTCACGCTTGCCCAAAAAAATTTACAAAGCACATGTTGGACAATGACGCCATCAGCGTTTTTGGAACATGGAGGACATTATACTGAATCCCAAATTTCAACCTATTGAATAGACACATTTTGTAATGTCATAATAGACATAATATGGAATAGACAATTTTATAGTGATTGTTTTTATGTTGATATATGTTTAGTAATCTTTATGCACTTATAATGTATCTGTTATAGTTTGTTTATTTGTGCTATTATAATTTAAGGTTTAATGCTTTAATTTTTTTTTTTAATTGTGTACATTAAAATTTATTTATTGAATTTTAAAGGTTTGATTTCATATTTACAAATATTATTATTAAAAAATTTATCCACCAAAATATATAGGATCAAAACAAATTATTTTTAAATTTCATCATCATCCACATCTTCATTATCATATTTAAAATACAATCATAACTTATAAATCATACATTTAATTATAAAATTTATTCTAGATTATATATAAGGTTTTTGAGTTTAAGAGCATTTACACTCTATCTCTCTTTTCAAAACTTACAATCTTTTCACCAATTTGAGAGTTATTGTAAGAGTCATTATCAAAATACTGAACTAACTTCAAATAAGATCATTTTAATTGCAATATCTTTATTATTATTATTATTATTTTTAAGTAAAAAAGGTTGGTTCCTGCTATATTATATTAACAAAAAGGGATACAATAGTACTAAGACCGCCAAGTGTGCCGCCATTTTACCATAAACCAGCACAACTTGGAGCCCATATGTTTCTTCTAGAAAGAGGTTGTTCCGCTATCTGTCCTGCCCGAAGGAAGCCAGGATAGATGGCCATGCATATTCTTGAAACTGTTTGAGGTGATATAGAGAGCTTTTAGAAGCCTGAACATAACTCTGAACGATAAAAACTGTAGCAAAAAGAAGCCTCATCATGGTTGTAGGAATAAGAGAAAACTAGACTAAAAATTAACTAGACCAAATACCCGGTGGCCCTGTCATCCTCGTCCTCCTGCTGCACTTCTCTAATCTGCAATACGAACAGCTGGGCGCACGTTGGGCATTTTTGCTTCGCTGGGGCATTGGAGTACGTGTCGAAAAGAATATCCATACACTGTCTCATTAGGAGGACCCTATGGTCCTGGTCTGCATATGTTCCCTTAATTCAAACACTAATTCTAAGTGCGTCAGATGGAGGAAGGGTGGCGGGACACCAATCTGTGCATGCATGGCTCTGGTGGAAGGTGACGTTAAGGTATCGTCACCCTCTCCCGGAGTGACCTTCGTCCCAATTTTCGAGGCCTGCTCTGGAGCGACATCGCCATCTCCCTGGTCCTTGACTCTTGTGTCTTCCTGGTTCTCACCTTCCATAATGGCCCCCTGCAGTACCAATTCCTCATAAGGTACTTCTTCTACGTAGCAAATGGGGAATTCCTCACAGAGCCCCCCCCGCAGTACTGCGCCTTGCTTTAATTTCAAGGGCAGTCGTAGTGTTTTCTTCCCTAAAAGGTTTGAGTGTTTGAGCTTGCTACTCCGTCGAAAACTCCTCTGCGTAAACCCTGGGGGGGAGGTTGTCATCCTTTACTCTTTGACGCATAATGGTGTGAGCCAGCGAGAGAGTCTGTTCCATCTGTTGTCTCCTTTGTCATTGAGCGGCGTGGGTGTACCAAGCCGAACCACGACGAGGTTTACCTCTCTCCCTAGGCATCTTAGTGAAGGAGAGGATATCGAAACCGCACAGAGTGGAGAGAAGAACACACCAGAGCTCACAAATGGTGGAAATGTGCAGAGCATGGTTGCGCTGAATGTGAACACGCCTCATGGCATTCAAAAGCTTGGGGAATGACGGAACATATCTCCCCATTAACTCCTTCATAGTAAATGTTTGCAAGGTTGGCCCTTTCCCGCGAGGGAGAGGTCGCTTATCCGGAGGTCGGTAGTAATGGCCAACTCCCATCGTTAATGGTGAATAGATGGAGAGCGGCCTACCTCATTTAAGGTGAGGCAAGGCACTGCGCCAGGTGTCTGGGATTTGCTTCTTGTCACCCCATCCAGGGTGCAATATCTTTATTATTACAATTAACCATATTAATATAAAAACTTATCTCAACTTACTTNACTACCTCATTTAAGGTGAGGCAAGGCACTGCGCCAGGTGTCTGGGATTTGCTTCTTGTCACCCCATCCAGGGTGCAATATCTTTATTATTACAATTAACCATATTAATATAAAAACTTATCTCAACTTACTTCGGCATTCACATTCGCCCATTTAAAAAGTATTCTAGTTTTATTCATGTAAATGTTTCCTTTATAAAAATTATAATATTATATGATGAATCAAATCATCAATACATTTTTTATGATGTTGATGTTAACACCTTTCCATCAAAGATTAATTGGAGTTATATAGAATAATGAATGTTAGAAGGATATGTATTAATTAAAAAAAAATATCATAACACATTCAATACTTTATTTTTGATATTACAACCACAAAACTCACCCTTTTATTGCATCATTTTTTCATCATCACACACAATTTACGTGACTCAAATATAATGCAAAATTAACATAACAAGAGAAATATTTAATGCTATTAAGTAAATTTTTTCATATAATGTTATTTGTAACATTATGCAACACTGACAACACCAAGTCACCATATGTAATAGAAAAAATCAATCACTAAAATAGGGTTGATAGGACATTGTGATTCTAGAGCCATGTATTGTAGTAGTTCATATATCATCGAGCACTCCCTAAAAAATTTCTCAAGGTCTTTATGTTCATTGTAAGTTACGTATCAAATGACATATTGCTTCTATGTTTTTTTTTTCCCTTTTATTACCATTTCTTGTGTATAGTTTTATGGACTCTACCAAGCATATGTGTTTAATAAATTCCAATTGGCACACATAGTGGTCAATCATCGATGGGTAGCAAACATCTTCGAAATCATAAAGATCACGTTTTTAGTTGTCTTGGATTATTTAATTTGAATTCTCTTTGAGTTTTTGGTGAAGTGTTAATGAAAATACATTTCCTTCATCTATATTAAATGGAAAGAAAAGAATGAGAGAAGGTACATAGCTTGTTGTTCAAGAATTTGTCGCAAGTTTCCCAAATCTTTCTCAAGTCTTTTGATTATGGTATAAATATTGGATTTTTTCTTTTGATGTTCATAATAGATATATTTGAATGTTGATGTCAATGTATTATCAAATTTTGTCATGTAAAAATTGCAATATGTTAATGTAGTGTACGATCCAAGCATGAATTGCACATTTATGTTTGCATTCCAAATTGTTGGAATATGTTGAGTGAAAATATGTCAAATGCTTTCTTTTTTAAGATAATTATCAATAAACCCAAACTACATTGAAGCATATTGATACACTTTTTTTTAATCCTAAGTTATCTAATAAACCCAAACTACATTGAAGCATATTGATACACTTTTTTTTAATCCTAAGTTATCTAATGTAAACACCTCATCATGCATTTCATTTTCTAGAGTGTCAAGAATCAAATTTATATTTTCTTGCGTTATTTTATTATCAAATTACATTGGTTAATATTTTTGTTTGATTCATTGATGAATTGCAAAATTTGGACTTACATTGTACATTTTGTTTTTCCGACAACTTTTCCTGTGATTTTTCATTGCACCATATTTAAACCATTTACAAAATTGTTTTTTATATAGAGAATATTGAGTCTTGATTCTTCATTTCAGGCAAGGAAATGCCACACTTTCAGTAGCAAGCAATGCAAACACTACTACATTGGGCCCATTTTTCGACAATTTATAAATGTAGGTTCATCACCACAACGTATCAAGTATGATGAAGGCTACAACCCATTTTTCGTCGTGTCATATTCATCGCAAGTACGATAATACATGTTTCTTCACAAGATAGATGCAAACCTATGTCATACTATCGACCGGTGTATTCCCCAAATCAGTTTGTTCTCATCACTAGTACGTTGTAAGAGCGACTAATCTATGATGAACATGCCTCACAATCGACTAATGTCCACAACCTTTGTCATTGTAGGGTCGTCGTAAGATCAACCAAGACTGTTGTATCATCGAACAAAGTTGATCCTAAATCCAACACGTTTTCATCATCGGTCCGTCGTAAGAGCGACTAACCTACGACAAAAGTGGATCTCAATCGAACAATGTCCACAACCATTTTCGTTGTACAATCGTTGTAATATCAACCAACGTTTTTCGTATGTGCATTGTACCATTGTTGAATGTTCATCATAATATCATCAAGAGTCCATCGAACTATCGACCATATACTGACGAACTTGCTTTGTTTTCAACGATTGCTAGGTCAGAGGACAAAGTTTACGTTAGTCGAAGCATCAACGACTATGTTCGTTGATGGTTCGACAAAGTGGTATTAATTAAAAATAATAATAATCTGTATTATTTGAACGACTTCATCTATTCAACCATAGTATGTGTAGTGTCATCCAAAAATGCAACACTCTCCTCTGCATCCAATGAAACAACAACAAACTCTACTCCTAGTGCAACAATGAGCAAAGGGACTTCCATCACAACATGTTGATGGTACATTACTTATCTAGCAATACATAACAACATTTTTTATTTTGCAACCACACCAACACTAGCATCGACACTTTCTAATTTTCCTCTATTATTCTCTATACTCTCCAAATCATTACATTGCTATGCTTTTGGTGTATATTTCCAACCCTGGTCTCAAGGTTGATCTAGACACCTTTCAGGACTAGATTGCATATCATTCTCTTACCCTACAGGTTGCACAACAATCCATATTCTACAAGTTATTTTCCATCCATTAACACTCAAATGACATGCCTCTTCCTATTGCTTATGATCTGGAAACATGTACAAAACCAAATTCAACTTCCTCCATCACCTCTAAGCTGACATGTAATTCTCATAAGACAAGTCACACACCATTCACACAATGAGATGTCGTATACCCTTATCCAATTGAAGAATACCATATTGGATACATAACCTTAATACCATAATATTTGACCTACTTTTAGCATCTCTCTCCCTTTGTTCCACTTACAACTCAATATACATTCAAAATCATGGTAAAAATATGTAGAGTGATGATCATGTAGACAAAGTGCAACAAACCAATACAAAGAAATTCTACATTACCCTTCCAATCATATGAACATTCTTGTAACTAATTTAAACAACGACACTTGTAAAAAAGTTTGTGCATGCACCTTTGAGAGAGAAGAGAGAGAAGAGAGAGAATTGAATTGAATATTATTAAAACATCCACAAGGCTAACTGGCATATCATATGGAAAGGCTTACATACAATGTGAAATTTCAAGATACATCATTGACACTCAAAAGCGGTCAAAATGTCTTCCAAGTTGTAACAAAGTAGAATGTTTATAGAAACAAAATCAGCCTCAAGTTTGCTAAAATCCATGACTAATTTATTGGATCAAAGAAAATATAACTACTCTTAATTCCAACAAACTAAGCCAAGGGTTTCTAAGATATTGGATGAAGGCTTATTTCCCCTCTGACAAACATTATACAACTTCATTGAGGTCCCTCAAAACTAGTTTCCTTGATGTATTAACCACTAAAAAGATGTGCTCTCTGCCTTGCAATAATCTACATAGCTCACTCCTTCGCAATTCCAATAATTCACCAGCATATCTTGTTTTCAAAAACAAGAAAATACTCCCCATATGTCCTCTATATAGAGAGAGAGCATCCACTCCACCTAAATTTCTCTAAGAACCTATCCATGAAATAAAAGGGTTGATATCTTATCCTTTGTCAATCTTGTATTATAAAAGGGACTAGGTAGAAACAAATTGTGGCCAAGAAAGAAAAATTCTCTGGAAACTTAACTTCCACATGGATAAGATTCATCTATGAGAGAAAGAGTATGGGGATGTGTCTCTGGTAGCATTTGTTAGCACTAAGTAAATTGCTTGGATGAGGAATCAACTCACAAACGTAACCACAAAACCACTTTAGAACTGAAACTAGCCCTTTTAGTTCAGAGAGGGATCTCTCTTGTCACTTGGTATCTGAAAGATAGGTTTTATTTTGAGGATCAGAGGCTAGATATTTGATTAAATAAAGGGGTTTTAAAAGTTTGTTGGCAAGAAGGAAAGGAATATGTTGGGCAATGGAGTCAATCTTTAAAAGAAAATGAAAATAATGTCTGGTAGGTAGAACACTCAAGGAAGCAAAGGCTAAGTAGGTGATGAACTTTCAGTTTTTTAATTTGTTGTTATAGGATGGAAGAAGGAGAAAAACAAATAACAACATTCAAAGCACCATAAAAGATGAATTATGATGAGTTAAGAAGGAAAAACAATGTTCAAATTGCTTGAATCTAAAGCATGATTTTCAGATGATTTTCAAACCATTTGATTTCCAATTTAAACATATAATAATATGTAGATGAAATATAAAGAAACAAGAAGAACATACATTAAAGGAACATAGACTTCAGGTAATCACTACTAGAATCTTTGGTATGAAAAAGGTATGGACTTCTGCACTAGTATTTCATTCAAATTCAAAAAATATGTATAATGTTTCAAGAAAAAATGTCCTTTGTGCTTATGCCAACCCATTGCACATTCAAAATGCTCAAATATATAAGAAACTTACATTCTTAGGCTAGAGAAGTCAAACTTCTCAACTATCTTATAACTCTGGATCCGATTATATGAAAAAAGGAACAACTTTAAACTACTTGCTAAAAATAATAGATTCACCTTGACCATATTAATGCATAACAATATTCTTTGACAAAAGAGATCTCCAACATATTTTCAAGTTTGAGGTTGTTGTGAGTCATCAGGGATAGTTGGAGATGAAACTTGGATTGATCTGAGTGTTGGCAAGGCTCCCTATGACCTTTTCATAGCGAGTTGCTATCAAATAGTGTGTAACTGCAACCTACAGTAGTTGTGTAGCGAGCTTTGCACATCGTTTAGGAGGTGGCTCCAACACTGATGGAGTCTGAAAGTCACTGCTAGATCATCCCTCAACATTTTTCCTTATCAATTTACCCTCTGTGTACTTACAACACTTGCGTAGTGTGAGATCGCTACACAAGTTTTGTATAATGTTGTTTTTCCAGTCAAAAAACTCAAAACTAATTATTAGTGGTTCATCAAAAAATAAAAACTGTGAAGATATGAAACCTATATCTCGACCACCTTTGCAAGTAGATCCAACTTCCCCCTAGCTTCATCATCAAATTTCATCCTTATCTTTAGAGACCTGTTTTCCCTTCTCAATGACAAATTTTGTTTCTTCAAGTTTCCCACTTGTCTAAACATAAGTTTATTTATTTTCATCTTTGACTTGACATTTGTGAGGGATGCACAAGTATTTCTGATGGTTTGTCCACACTCCTTAAGGTGTCTCTCAAACTTTATTTCTAATACTCTTTTCTCTTCTATGAGCTAAATGATTAGGTCTTGAGCCTCCCTTAGTTTCTTATTTATCCATTTGATAGTTTTCTCACCTTCTCCAGGTGAAGTGTGAATATTTTCAACTGATGCAGGTTGTCCCTGTACTTCTGTTTCCTCTGCAAGATTGTGACTTGGACTTATCCTTCTAGATGAGGGTCTTGTTAAGGGGGGTGTAGGTTTAGTCAAATCCACAATTTTAGGACTTTGACTAATTTCTTTCCCTTTGGGACCTCCTGGAACCTTTGAGACTGATTCTCTCTTTGAGCCTGCTTCCTCCTGTAGTGTTTGAATATCAAAAAATCTCTCAGACAATTTTCTCCTCATCTCCATGATATCATGAAAGGATTGAGCTATGACATGTTTAGATTCCTTAAGCTGATCTTGTAGCTCTCTGATTACTTGATCTTTCTCTTTTGGCTTCCCTTGATCTTCATCCATTTCTTGAGCTGAGTGTTTAACAAATTGTGTATGTAAGGCAGGTACATGTATTCTTCTGGAAGCTCACCTTGTGATTGAGCTACTCACTTTTGGTGTTTCCTCCACCTCATCAGCAAAGTGTAGCCTTCTACCCTTCTTCTTAGTTGGTTGGCTTGGTGAAGAATCCTCAACTTTCTTTCCTTTCCTTATGCTCTGTTCTACAGACCCTTTCTCTTTCCCACTTGAAACTTTAGAAGCCATTTTCTATGTAGATTAGGGGGTGTCTCCTTTGGGGTCTAAAGGGATATTTTCTGAAGCTAAGAAAGAGTCCCAGTCTCTGTTTGATTTCTTGATTTCTTCCACCACTAGTAACTTTAATAAGGAGAAATTAAACAAACTAGTCTTAGGTTGATCAACCCTAGCTTGTACTTTGTCTACCATTTTACCTAAGCTTCTGTATAGGTAAAAAGGTAAGTTTAAAGAGTTCTTTCCAATGAAATGCATCAGAAGCCTTATGTGATACTGGTATACTCTATCAAATCTTCCATCACAAGTGAAATATCATTGAACCACTCTTAACAACTTTTCATAATGCTCTAGTATGCATTCTCTTGGAATAGTGGCACCAAACTTCTACTTTTTGTACTTGGGTTTCAAAAAGTCAGTGTAGAAAACTGGATCAAGAGGCATACCTTTAAACCACTTCTCCCCCTGGATTGGAATCTTAGTTGCAACAACCACTATCTCCTCTGATACTTGGAAAGTGATGTCAGCAATCCTTGTCTGGACACCATTGAAATTTAGGGTGAAGTCCTTCGTTACATGTGCATTGTATCCTTGAATCTTCTCACAAAACCTCATGTAGCTAGATTTCTCAAATGAAAACCTAAATGCAGGATCAAAATTCACCAACTCCAAGCTCTGTGGCTCACATCTCAAAGCACTGCCTCCTTTATTGTATTTCTTTTTCTCTTGAGTTTCCATGCTATGAGTGTAAGGTAAAGACTGAGACTGGTAAATATAAGGCATTTCAAAGCCTAAAAACTCCAACAGGGGATTTTACACAGCGTAAAATGAGGTTAACGTTTACTCAATTTTGACAAAGGATTCATCAATATAGTAAATCAGTCTCTATATCTCATGAAAATAGGCGCAAGACACTTTTCTAGACACAAAACTGAAGACTTCAATCTGTGTGAAACGACAAATAAAGGATTTGTAGAGTGTACTTACTGTGTAACATTGTGTAGCAAGGATGGAGGGTTTGTGTAACGAGTTGGAGTATATTGCATTTGTTGAAGACAAGGGATCTAATCGAAGGCAGAGGGTCCTGTGCAATGAAATATGGGTGGGAAGAGACATGCACAAGTTGAACAAAATTTGATTTGAATGTGAATGGTGTGTTTAGGATGAAAAGATGTTTTGGGTAGTGCCAAGGAGTTTGCACAGCGAGCTTGCACAGCGTGTGTAATTTTTTGCAGGTTAAGTACAAAAACCACTTTGAAATCTGGGAAAAATGAGATTATGACCTTTGATGACCTTCTAACTTTCATAATATGTCATTATGTTCCATGACATTGCTAATAAACCATCCCACCTAGAATTTAGACTTGACTCTTTTTTATGACATGCCACCTAGAGTTTATTTGACCAATGACCCAAAAACTTTTGAAAACCTTCATGAGACAAAACTCTTTTGAAAACACACACACACACTCAATGACTCAATTAGGAATGCATTGGTCTTTCCAAGACCAAGGCATGGCTTTGTAAATTCTTGACAAACCTATAACTCTACCTTGAAAATAATGACACTAACATTTGGATCCAATGGGGATGTTTTCCTCCCTGTGACGCAACAAAGAACAATAGACCAGGTGCCTTATCCAATGGGATTTATTGAATTTGAACCATAATTCAAAAAGACTCTAAAATGAAAAAATGAATTGACAAACTTCTTTACAAACTTGACACACACTAGAAAACTTCAACAAAAGCTTAGGGCCTTCACCTTGGGCTTCAATTTATGCTGAATGATAACATCAACTACTCTATCTGAAAAAATAAAATGGTTATTTACAATGAGATGAAATATCAAAATGATTTAAGTAAAGTAGTGTTTGAGAAACCTATCATTCACAGGTCCCCCACCAATGAGATCTCCATTGATTTCTTGGAGCAGATAATAATTGCTTCCATGAAAAGCAACATTTATGAATGGTCCTAGCCAGAGGTAATCAAACTTTCCATGCTTCCCTTTATCTTCATTTCTTGCATCCCATTTCAGCACCAGATTATCCACCTTGAAATCATCAACCTTTGTATGTTTATCAAATGATTTCTTCATTTTATCCTGATGCAATTGTGTCTTGTTGTAAACTTCCTCTCTCACTTGTTGTACATGAATAATTTGATTAATCCTTCTTTGAACATCATTTGATTTAGCTTCATGTTCTTGCAACAATTTCATAACTGGAAGCCCTAATGAGGTAGGGAAAAATACATATGTGCCATATACAATCTGGAAAGATGATGTAGCAATAGACCTCTTTGTAGTAATCCTATCATCCCACAATGCATATATGAGTTTCTTTTTCCAAGCCTTCTTGTTTTCCTATAACAACCTTTTGATAATTCTTGTCAGACTCTTGTTGGATGACTCAGCTAATCCATTATCCTGTGGGTAATAGGTTGTGGAATGACCAAGGGTTATGTTGTAATCACTGCAAACATTTTTCATCCTCTTAGACTTGAATTTTGTTGTATTATCAGTTATGATTTTCATTGGGAAGCCACACCTAGAAATAATGTTACTTTCCAAAAATTGGATAATGATGACATCAGTAGTTTTCCTTGTTAGGACTGCTTCAATCCATTTGATGAGATAGTATATAGCTGTCAATATCCATTTATGTTGAGCTGAAGATGTTGGATGAATCTCTCCTATAAAATCAAGGTCCCACTGCCCAAACAGTGCTTCAATAGAAATTGGTTTCAAAGGCAAGGGAAACAATTTCCTTTTTCCATAAAAAATATAACATTCATGACAGGTTGACACGTCCTTGTATACATCAGAGAAGATGTTGGGCCAATAAAAACATGATCCCAATATCTTATGCACCGTGGTTTTCCAATAATGGTTCCCTCCACATTCACCCTTATGGAATTATTTGATAGCCTGTTTAATTCATCTTCCAATAAGCAACATAGAAAAATCCCCCCTGGATCCTTCCAATACAAAGAACCATCAAGAATACAAAATTTTGCTACTTTTAATTTCAGAAACCTAGCTTTTGTTTTTCTTAGTTTAGGAGGAGCTTGTAAATTTCTCAACACATATATAATGTCAACATACCATGGATATTTAATAAATTTATGGGATACTTGTGGCACCATTTCTTCTCTTGAATTTTCTGACAGATCCA
>JASDQU011101222.1:13432-27048 GCA_032191745.1 Picea mariana | reverse complement strand
CAAGGACACATGGGGGGCACTCCTGCTCCTTTTAGATCTTTCCCTTACGGGGGAGGTCATATACCTCCTTTGTCCCCTTCACTCAGTGGCGCGCATCAACAATTCATTGAGCAACTTGTACACCATAGTTTACTTGGAGCGGGGAGTCAAGGACCACCTTCGCATAATATGTCGGTAGGTTTGACACTATTTTCTTTGTTCGGTGCATTTGGTAACAATGCCTTGGCAGCAAGGCCTTGGAATTCTTGGTAAGGATCAATTCCCTCGTCAGGAATGTCGATCTGGGGTAATTCTTTCCATAATCAATGGAACCCCAGACAAAGCACTATGCCTATCCCCACGGGACCGACATGGAGCAATCCTTCCCAAATTCCTTTGAATGTAATGCATGCCCAACCATATATGTCCTACCTCGGAAATCCGTTGATGATGTCTCCTCACACGCAAAATCCTTATGCTGGCCATGGCCATGGTTTCTACCAGAATCTGGGCCAGACGCTAAACTTTTCTTGGAAACCTGGTGCCGGTCAAACTCCAGGCCCCTTTTTCCTAGGTTATCACCAACAACCCAAACTACCTTCCTTGGCAACCTTTCATTTTCCAGACTTGACAAGGTTGTTGAATGACCCTATCTGTCACGATCCACGTTGGCCTTCTATGCCGACGAAGTTGCCTTCAGACATCCCAAAGTTCGAAGCCAAGCCTAATGAAGATCCAGGAGATCATGTGACTACCTTCCATATTTGGTGCTCATCTAACTCATTGAAAGATGATTGTGTATAGTTGTGATTGTTTCAATGTACTCTCATTGGGAGTGTCGCGAAATGGTACATTGAGCTCGACCGCTCAAGATACTCTTCCTTTGGTGAACTAGTGATGGCTTTCCTAAACCATTTCCAGTTGCCTATGAGATACGACGCTGGCACCGAATTGTTGGCCAATTTCTCACAAACTAAAGTGGACCATATCTCTGATCACATTCGAGAATGGAGATGCAGAAAGAGTTTAATTAAGGTACTAGTCCCACCAACATTCCTGCTCGAGTGGTTTCTTAATTCTTTGGTCCCACGGTTGTCCAAGGACGTCGAGAGTATTTTTCGAAGAAGACGCCATCATGAGATCTCAACAACTTGAGCTAATCTATTCTCAGTCCGGTTTATTATACAAGATCTTGCCAGATGCACCACATTCAATATTGATAAAATCAGACAGACACTTGGACCACATGTCGATGGTATTGTTGGTTCAGCACAAACAAAGCCTGTTGAGAAACTAATGAATCAGTTGCAACAATTGTCTATACAACACATAGCGGCCAACCAAACTACTGATTTGGCTACTCCCCGTACCAAAATGTCGAATGTACACACAGTGCAATCAACTAATCCAAAGGCCACCCAACAGCCTAAAGGAAAGAAAAAACAATGAAAGAAGGGTAAGGGGGATAAGAAACCCACCGATAATGTTGGCGGGGACAACACTAAGAAATGGAAGGTGAGGTATCCATGCAACTTATGCACAGAATACCACCCAACCCATCTATGTCCTCGGCTTGCAAAGGCCCAAAAGTTTTTGGCACAACAACAGACTATTATGTTAACAAATCCTTTTCAACATGGGAAAAAAATCACTCAAGCCTCTACGAGCACGAACGGGGGCAGCCAAGGACCCTCTTCGTCTTCAACAAACCCCAAATCCATGAATGTATATAAGGTGAACGGTGATGCTTTTATATCGACTAGAGCACATGACTATAGTAAACCAAGCACTTCTGAGAAGGGAAAAGAAGACGAACTCCCATCTCTTCCTCTATAGATTGAGAAGACATTGGATGAAACAATGACACACATCCCCAAAGGTGCATTAAAAAAATATTCTCACAACCCAAATGCAAGGGCCGCCCAAAACTATTATGTGGTGGAAGATTTATCACAAACCCCTTGTGCGATGTCCGCTTTGGAGGTCCTCCAAAGTTTCCCTTCCCAGAGGAAAGCCTTGTTAATTGCTTTAGGATCTATCGAGACTTGTAATCCAGGTACAATCATGCTAGATAGAACCGAATTAAAACCTCATCTGCCTTACCATGTAGCATTTCAAATAGTAGTGGCTTATCCCATGAAAACTTTTACTCAGAATATCTTCTACACGGTGGTTGATGAGAGTGCCTCGACATGAGTTATGTCATTGGCGTGTTGGAAGGCCATTGGCCAGCCTGTTTTGTCTCCATCACCTACTCTCCTCACCACTTTCAATAGTTGTTCATTCCGACCACATGGTATCCTTCCTTCTTTTCCAGTGCAGTTAGGAGGGAAGACCATGTGTGTCGAAGTAGAGGTAGTCGATGCCCCCCTCAACTATAATCTATTGTTAGGAAGGATTTGGACTTATACCATGCAAGTTGTGGTTGCTACAGTTTTTTGGGTCTTGTTGTTTCCACACGAGGGCCAGATATTGACCATCGATCAATTTTCTTTCTCCAGACCTGACCCTGCTTTGGGGGCATCCATGGTCCCGATGATTGATAATCCTCAACCAGGTGTCATCAATGTAGGGGTTAGTTTGTGCCCATCTTTGATGGTTACCTTCAATTACATGCCCCCGCTAGGTGATATCATGTTTATATCCAATCATCATAAAGTTGAGATTTTTCAATTTTCGTCGTCTCACATGACTTACTTCAATGATCCGTGGATACTTCCTTCCCCATCAGCCATGATGGATGGGACAAGGCACCTGGGCATGTCCATGCCCTTGTCTGCAGCTGAAGTAGCATACTCTTTAGTCCAACAAGCTTCAACTAGCACTGATCCAACTCCTACACAAGAGTTTGATCCACTTGTAGAGCCTATTTGGGCTCAGGGTTCTCTCGCTGGCACCGATTCATTAGACTTGGTCTTGCCCTCTGACGAAGCAATAATTGAAGCAATGACTAGTTCGAACAAATCCTAGGAAGATCTTCATAACAGATCATACTTCCTCCCAGAGTTAAGCTGAATCGAAGCAGGAGAATTCATCGTGACTATGACGGGAGATTGGTCTTGTCCTATTAATCTCTTAGCTACCCACGAAGTTTATGCTGAGGGTAATATGGAAACCATCGTTGAAACCATACCGATCAATATCTCCCGAAACCCTGGCATCGTGGAGAATGTTTTCATTAGAGCTGACTGCTCCCCCAGAGAGATTCAACTCTATACAGATCTTTTTAAATAATTTCATGACGTTTTTGCCTGGTCTTATGAGGAAATGCCAGGCATTGATCCAAAAATAGTTGAACATGAAATCACAACGTATCCAGATGCCAAGCCTATCCTGCTGAAGCTTCGCCCAGTTAACCCCAAGAAAGAAGCAGCCATTAAGGTTGAGGTTGAGAAATTGTTAAAAGATGGTTTTATCTATCCTATCCATTTGACCCAATGGGTGTCAAACCCCATGTCGGTCAATAAAAACAAGGCACGATTCGTGTATGTACCAAATTTCGTGATTTGAACAAGGTCTGCCCCAAAGATAATTTTCCCACCCCTTTCATCGACCAGATCATTGATGAATGAGAAGGTTGCGAGGCCTTTTCTTTCATGGATGGTTTTTCAGGGTATAATCAAATACAAATCAAACCCAAGGACCAACACAAAATGACATTCAGTTGTCCATGCATTACATTCGTGTATCGTAAGATGCCTTTTGGTCTTAAAAATGTTGGAGCAACCTTTCAGCGGGCCATGTCTTTTTCTTTTCATGACCTCAAGCATATAGTCGAGGCTTATTTAGATGATTTAGGATCTCGATCTCGCAAGAGAGCGGATCATCCCACACACCTCCGACTTATCTTCGAACGTTGTTCCTACTTTCGGATTCGCTTGAATCCAAACAAGTGCATCTTCTGCGTAACATCAGGACGATTGTTAGGTTTCATAGTGTCAACAACAGGGATCATGGTCGATCCTCTCAAGGTTGAGTCAATAATTCAGTTGCCCCCCCCATGCACAATCCTGAAACTTCAGATTCTATAGGGAAAGGAAAATTTTCTAAGACGCTTTATCGCTAACTACGCCGAGATCACTAAGGGCTTTATGCACTTACTTAAAAAAGATGTTCCCTTTTGTTGGAACAATGCCGCTCAACGCTCTTTCGCCAAATTGAAACATTCACTCACAACTGCCCCTCTGCTCTGGCCACCTAACTATAACAAAGATTTCTTATTATATTTTGTTGCATCAGAGTCAACCATTGGCATGGTCTTAGTTCAAGAAGATGATTTGTTCGTCGAATATGCCATATATTACCTGAGCCGAGGCCTTGTAGGACCAGAACTCAATTATTCTCATATCGAAAAACTTACGTTGGCAGCAGTCCATGCTGTTCAACGATTCTGTCATTATGTTATGTTTCGCAAGAGCACTGTCATTGCTATCATGAATCCATTTCAGTACATGTTGACATGACGGGTAATAGGTGGAAAAATTAGTAGATGGATAGTCATCCTCCAGGATTTTGACTTAGATTTCGTTTCAGCGAAGTCCAAAAAGTCACTGGTCTTCGCAAAACTTATTTCGGAGCTTTTGGTTGAGTCAGGTGATCTTGTGCCCGAAGAGTCGCCTATTAGAGGAGATATATTTTTGATCGCCTCTTTGGATCCCTAGTACAAAGATACACTTATCTATCTCCAGACTTTGAAGTGCCCCAACACTGCTTCTCATGATGAGCGTCGACATATATGCCATCAAGCTAAGAATTATCTCATACTCAATGATACATTGTATCAAAGAGGTGTAGACTACATCCTACACCGATGTCTCACTCACAAAGAAGCAGTTATAGTTCTTAACGATTTCCATACTAGATCTTGTGGCGATCATTTTTCTGGGTTGGCAACAGCCCAAAAGATTCTATGAGCAGGTTACTTATGGCCGACCCTTATCAAAAATTGTATCTAATCGGTCAAGAAGTGCCATCCATGCCAAATATTCTCTCGAAAGATGAGGGCACATCCCACTCCCATGTTTCATGTCATCACAGTTGGTCCCTTCACCAAGTGGGGGATTGATTACACTACATGAAACCCTCCTTTAGCAAGGGGGCACCGCTATATCATCATAGTTGTAGACTACTTCACAAAGTGGGTCAATTCTATGCCAACGTTTAAAGATGATGGAGAGACTGCAACTCTCTTTTTATTCAACCAGATAATAGCAAGGTTCGGCATCCCAAGGGAGATTGTCACTGACCATGGCAATCACTTTCAAAACCAGATGATGATCGAGTTAATGTCAAAGCTTGGGTTACAGCAGGAACATTCGTCACCTTATTACCCCCAAGAAAATGGTCAGGTAGAAGCTGTGAAAAAAACTCTTAAGACCATTCTGCAGCGAACGATCAACTCAGCCAAGTCAAATTGGCATTTGATGTTATATTCAGCATTATGTGATTATCGAACATCTATTAAGACTGCAACCAGTTTCTCACCTTTCCAACTCGTTTACGGGCTGGAGGCAGTCTTGTCTATCGAATGTCAGATCCCATCTCTAAAGTTGGCAGTACAGTTATTGCCAGACACTTCTCCACTTGAAGAATGGTTAGTATACCTTGAGCAGCTCAATGAGCAACGTCATGATACAGCCCTAGCCAATGACGCTCACAAACATAAGGTCAAGTGTCAGTATGATCGGTCTGTTCATCCTTCAATTTTCTCTGAAGGTGACCTTGTCCTGGTCTATGACCAAGATAAGGACCCCCTGGGGGCAGGAAAATTCAAACCCATGTGGTTTGGACCTTTCATCATAAAAGAGGTTTCGTCTGGTTGAATTTGAAGGGAATGATGGCAGATCCTAGAAATGGGCTCTACCTCAATAAGTATTACTCATAGGCAGGTCACTGTGGGTAATTTTTTGTAACATATGTATAGTCTTCGTACTATTACTTTTTAATTTCTTTTAGTGTTATGGATGTGTCATTTATGTTATCTTTCATCATTGTGGAAGATGTCAAGTGATTTCAAGGTGTTCATTGGGTATGCAAACGGTGCTAGTCGGCACACTCAGAGGCTTGCCTCCGCAGCTTGGGTAATATTTAGACCTCAAGTCCAGTTATTATCTTCCATAGGTATATGCTTAGGTGACACCACAAATAATGTCATCGAGTATAGTGCATTTATTGAGTTGCTTCGTGACGCTTTGTCATTGGGTATCTCTCATCTCCGAGTCTATCTCGACGCTTAACTGTTTGTGTCTCAGTTAAACAGAATATACCGGGTTCATGATCCAACTTTACACCGACGATTCGTTAGGGTACATCTCTTGGAATGAAACTTTGATTATATTACATGTTTTCATGTTCCTAAGAGATTAAACCAAGTTACAGATACTCTAGCTAATCAAATTTTAGATTGGCATCTCGCNTTGTAAATACATTTTTGCACACATGATCCATAAGACACAAAATACAAAAAAAAAAAAACATATATAATATCATAAAGTAAGCAATGTACATAGATGGATGCAAGCGCCTAAAAAATATGACCAATAACGAGTCACAGGGCTTCTGACCTCAAAAAACATATACAAGTAGTGCTTGTGGCATGTAAAAATGTCTAGCTAAGGTCAGGGCCTGTGGGCCCTGTTATACTGGTCCACGGCATTGGCTAAACACTGAAACAACCAGACCCAGGTCCGTGGTGCTCCCACTACATGAGGCTGCATAGATGGTGGAAGGTCCTCAATCTCTTCCATCGGGACCATGCGAGTGAGAGCAGTAAATTTCCGCTCGACTCGTCTCAATACCCTCTCAGCCTGCCCAGCAAGAATATCTCCTGCTATTGTTGGTCCCTCTACAGCGGAAGGTGCGGCACCTGGCTGAGGATGACACTTGTTCCTTGCATAGTTAGCGGATCGCACTGGTCCCACATCTACACACAATGAACACATATCCATCAAATACTCTGGTATAACAAAAAAATCATATATATAACGAAAACAACATAAAAATTACATATGTCAACAAGAAAAAAAAACTACAAAGGTGGAGACTTACCCATCTCCCCTCACTCCTCACCAGAAGGTATCGGTATCTCAGGGTCTCTCAAGAAATCAATCCTGGCATAGGGGTAATCCTCTATAACTGGGATCTGTCATGACAGCCACGTGAAGAAGTCATCAACGAAGGACTCATTGGTCCTTCTGCCACCCTGTCGCAGTAGTAATATTTCCCATCTACACATAGCAGGAAGAGAGGCCTGATGTCCTCGTACCACTACTCGAGGACTAAAACTCGGAACTCTCTCAAAAAAAAATGAACACAGAATGGTCCCGAACCCGAAGTTCTTATGTGTCCGCAAACGACAATCTGTCAGTTGCCTTGTCATACACTCTAGAAATGTGGTACTCCAATCAAAAACTTGTGCATTTAAGCACTGGACTGCACAGTTCATCTGTGCACGGGACGCTTGATGTAGAGCAGTAGAACCAGTGATTCGCCCAATAAGAAATACTATCGCCTGTAGCGATAAGTCAGTGATCTTTCTTATGGGCCCCTGCATGCTCAAGCAGTCTGTATCATCTGCATAGTATAGACCTATCAATTCCGCTATGTTATGCAGCCCCAGAAGAAAAAGTCCAGAAGTTGACCGGTTCCCCTCCCTGGAGAGGCCAGTCAAAAAGTAAATATCCTCGACCGTGGGCACCAGTGACTGCCCCTCTAACATGAATGCCTCTACATCTGGATGCCAGTAGTCAACCAAGGCATTCAGTAGCCTAGGTTGTGCCCGCATAAAAGGACATAGGAAAAACTTGAGTAAACCACATTGCATCAAAGTGGCCACAGCATTGGGGTTTTCCCCGACCAACTCACTAAACTCTTCATGCTCTCTTTTTCTCCAGTGGACATACATCCTGCAAAACACAAAGGTTCAGGAGGGCTAACCCTTTCTTTTTAAGCCTTTTTCATTCAATAAAGGGGTCCACGTGTGTTGTAATGGTGACAGTTGCGTGTACACGCGGTCTGTCCTAAGACAACCCGCATGGACCTAGGGCCAACCTTTTAAAGGTTGACGCCCCCCTAAAAAAGGAAACCCAATGAAAAAATAAAGACATAAAATGCAAGATAAGAGAGTTTGTACTTACTTGGTCCAGACATAAATTCGTTTCATCCACTGTAGCTCTCGGAATCACCATTTTTGACAAAGGGGGTCTTTTGGCTCCATAGTCAATTTCCAAATCAGCAATGGTGATAATGAGTTGTCAACTTCTATTTATAGAACTTTTAGCCTCTTTTTGTCACTTTTTTGGCCTCCCTTATCATTTTCTTTATACCAAAAACCATTCAGAGTGATTCAGGAGTTGCATTGGAGGGCTATGATTGGGTATTGGGACAGGTTTTTGGAGTTTTGAGTAATTTTCGACGGTCCATAAAAAAAAAAAATTATGAGTATCAACTTGAGCATATAGGTTAGGTTTCTACCCAGACTTTTGTATCTTGTTGTATTTTTCCTTTGCCATAGGATCGATCCCATCAGGTTGTGACATAGAACCATCATAGCTTCTTTAGAAGTGTTACAACTTGGTGGTAGAGCTTACCAGAACATGGATGCCCTAGGTAGATCCTGGTTGCATTATGGTATCCATGTTGTCTCTAAAACACTGTAGGCTTAGGAGTCCTTGTAGTTTTTCCTGATTACGAGTTTGAGCCTCATTTGCATGATTCATGTTCTCTCTTTACCTCACCCTCATGACTCCCAAAAGACATAACAGGTCTTATTTTAATCCCTTTTTCAGAACCTTTAAACATGAAAATATTTTCGAGCGATATTGTGGCCTTTCATGCTTGTTAAACTGAAATTTGAAGTCACATCTGTCGGGTGGTAGTTTACCTCTTTTTTTGGTCGGGACGATCAACTGTATGAACAAAGGTATACTCTATGGAGATTCAGTTCTATAGAAGAGTACTCTCAGGTATAATTTTATCCCTTTTTCGGGCCTGAGGGACTAAAATTACGAAGAAGGAACCCCCACGGAGTCCATAGTTAATCTCTTTTCAAACTCCCTAAAATTGGAAAGATCATCGAGTGACCTTATTCTTTCACACCCGTTAAACTAGTCCAGAAGAACATTCCTAACAGAGTCCATAGTTAATCTTTTTTCAGACTCCTTAAAAATGAAAAAATGGTCAAGTGATCTTGTCCTTATCACACTCGTTAAAATGGTTTTGAATAGACATCTTATTGGTTCTAGTTTACCCCTCTTTCGAACTGACTAGACTATCTTCGAAAAAGGTACCCCAATGGAGTCTCCTTTTATGTTTTTTTAGACTCTCTAAATATGAAAAACCACTGAGCTTACCTTCTCTGGGCTCGTTAAAATTACATCGAAGGACGTTACCATTGTGTGTTTTGTTAACCACATTTCCATACCTTATACGCCAGCCTTGTAGCACTTTGCTTTTGCATCTTAACACCCTTGGCCCCTGGAGGATTTTTCCTGAGTATCATTATTTTGAACATCAGTCTTGTCCTTCCGCCTTGAACTTGTATGTTTGTAGCACTCGTTCCTCCATTGTAACGTAACATTCCTTTATTCTTTTTCCAAAATCATTGAAAAAAGACAAAAAAATCAAATATACCCCAAAAAGAGGAAGGGAAAAGTATTTTCTTTATTGGCAGCATAATGAGTCACCCTAGGATAAAGCACATCTGTCTGTTTGTTCATCAAGCTTTGGGATGTAGTACGACCTTAGGAATCTATTCTTGTTACATAGAGTTGTGTCCTCCTTCATTTGGTTATTCTTCCAAACATATGGAGAGTTTGTGTTGCCTCCTGCTTCTTAAACTTATGATTAATGCCATGTTGCCTAAGTCTCATCATTTGTCGTGCTATTGTCCAAGGGAATTTTGTACCAAGCCTGAGTCGGCCCCTCTGTAATTTGTCTCTTGCCCTCGTACCTGGCCATCCTGAATGTCCAATCAAGTCCTTGTTAGAAATCAATGAAGCCTTCAGTCTGATCATCAAGAATATCTAGTCCATGACCGACGAGCCATCGAAGACCTATGGGTAGTGAATTTGTACACTCATATTACACTCCTATATTGAGTTTTGAAGATTTTGAAGTATATCTTTTTGATTTCGAGATGTAGCTCTGTTGTGTATTGTTCATGGCTACACTTTTTATAGTTATTTGACATGGATATACAGTGTATTTGATTGGTAGCCATGATTCTATTTTATCTCGAGCATGGGTATGCCCGCCTCAGTGAGACATTTGTTATTTTGCAAATGGCGCCTCCCGGTTCCCGATCCCTGGGATCACTTGTTCGACACATCAGTAAATATTGGTAATGTATTTTGGCCATCAGATGCTCTTTTGACCTCACACATTAGGGGGCATCTGTTATAACCCTAATTTGCACCATACATGCTTACTTGGCATCAGGCCATCTAAGATCCCTTCTTTGCCAAAGCACTGCTGAACAACTCTTAAAAAAATACTCTTTTATAAGGTCCCACGCACCCTACTCCATTATTGCATGCATGTACACGCTAGATGACCTCAAATAACCCGTGTGGACCGACAAAAGCACGAAAAAAGGAAAGTTTCCGATGGAACACACAGCTTTGGGTGAGTTAACTGAAACTCTCGGCCATGCATGGTCGAGGGTTCATCCAAATACCTAGCTTCTTCTAGCCTATAAAAGAAGGGTTAGGGGTCCCATTTGGAAGAGGAGAAAAGGAGTAAAGAAACTCTGCCCAATTGCATATTCCCATTATCCCAACCCTTTAGCCATCCTTGTACAAGAAGAGATACAAAGCAAAGAAGTTGGAGGACATTTAAAGAGGAGCCCAAGATCAGGATTCGAGGAGCAGTGGCCGGTCTCAACATTGTAAGTTGATTCATTAAAGTTAATAATAAAGAAATTCTTTTCCCGTCCCACTATATGAGTTCTTCATAGTTCAGTAAATATATGTTTGAATCTCTAACCCATTAGTCTGTAGGTAGAATGCATGTGTAGTTTGTTGCTTGTTTTGTATCTAGGTCAGCCTTGGGAGGAGAGTTGCCAACAAGTGGGCAAGTGTGAAGAAGGATCAAAATCAACCATCCAGAACAAGGTATGTTGGTCTAACCATGTATTTGCTGAAAAGAAATGGGGATTAAGTCTGGGATGAAAGTAGAAAGTAGTTTTCTTTTGGTCATATTTGCATGCATACTATAACCCTATTTGCTAGTCCATAGGGGGGTTTTCCACTACAACACCATGGAGACTTGACACAATGTGGTCTCGTACTCCCTCCAACAGAATCCTCCTCGCCTTTGCCACTTTCTTTTGCCATGCATCAAGATTTGCAGTGTTTGTCGCATCCGGCTTAGGAACATATTTGTCAATGTAATCCTTCAAACCATTGTCTTCGAGTACTACTTCCATTCTATCCTTCCAAGCAATGTAGTTCGAGTTGCACTCGAGTGCATACTCCAACCTCAAGCCATTGAAAGACATTTCAATCTTGAATCAACTGTTGCACCAAGAAAATCCTACAAATTTGAATGTTATCCAACCACAAAAACTCAACTGTTGCAATTCCTCTTTCCCTGGGAGGTTCACACCCCACCTGAGAGCAACCTGAGGGAAGTTTGCACCCTACCAATGTCTAGCATGCGAACTTGTTGAGGAATTTTTCACCCTACCAGTGTACAGCCTGCGAGAATCACAAGGAAGTTCGCACTGTAATGCACTGTGGGGTGAGGGAAGTTTGAACCTCTCTTTTACGTAGCCTGCGAGAATCTTGATGAAGTTCGGACCTCTCCTTTGAGTAGGGTGCAATAATTTTTTCTCCTAGAAATGTGCGTAGTTTTCAGTACTAAGGTTCTCACCATACTAGACACGGGACCTGTGAAAATACTATTATTTTCGCACCTCACTTCTGTGGCTCTAATACCATGTAGAAATTTCAATACAAATTAAGTATTTCCTGCGATTCTCCTAATCTAGCAAATATATGACACTGTTAAATACATAATCGCTTCTACTAATATTCTTGCAGAAAATTAAACCATGATCACAAAGTGAAATATCAAGAACACATAACACAGAAGTTTTACCAAGAAAGCGTAAAGCTAAAAACCCCACTATCATATATTATGTATATCATGAATCATGAAACAATCTCATACAAAACTCTAAATCAAGATCTCTTAGTACAATACAATCGTCTCACACTGTCATACAAAACACAAAAAGTATATGTGCCAATTTCTGTGTCCAGACAACCTACCTCCTATGCATAATCCCCTGCAATTAGAAATCTTACAATGAATTCGAATTGCTTAGTTTTCACATGCTCATGAGCATATCCATTGCATGTGTGATTGCATGAGTGCACTTCACTCAAATCACAACTAATAGCCAAACTATCCCTTTCACCTATTATCTCAACTGGGTCTCCACTGGATCTGACATACATGTAGTTAACCGTGGTCAATCTTTAGTTGCATGTGAGTTCACTGATTGTGAATTAATGAATAATTAATTCACTAAACTCTCACTAGTGCAAGTTTAGTTACAACTGGTACAACTAAGCTTAACTCACTTAACTACAATTATAATTTTGTTACAATGCCAAATCACTCAGTTATAAATGAGATAATAGATTGATATTTATTGTCCAATTTATTTAAGGGAAAAGTAAATTAGACACATGTTTCTTGTTGACTTTTCAACAATTAAAAGCATAGTTTAATTTTGTTTCAAGCCTGTGTAAAAATAAAACCAATTCTGAACTTAGTCTTTCTTCTTTATCGTGCTCGTACATACATGAGAATGTGATTGGGTATACTTTTATCACTTTTTCGAACTCGTAAAGGTTATACGAGAAAGGCACCCCCTGTATTTTTTGTTGGCACAGGGGCAGAGCCAGGGTTCGGCTCCAAGAGCACACCAACAAGCCCTAGCTACTGGCCCTTTCGGCAGCACCTACGAAGCAAATGCAGTCTCACCTGAAGTAGCTATGAGGGGTTTGCGAGATAGAGATGTCTACAACCAGGGGAATATCAAGTGGTTCTTATTGCAACAACAACATAACATACATCTATCATAAACTAGCTAGATCCTTCCTTCACAGCTATAGATCTGATCTAACACAACAATGCAAACAATAATACAACAGCAACAGAAATCAAAGCATAAATCACACATCCACAACACAGGGTATACGTGGTTCACCCTCGCTCTAGGGCTACATCCACAGAACTGTGCTTATGATTTATTAAGGAAAATCATACAGTTCTTGTTTGCGCTCTCAACTAGCAAATCTTATTTCTTCTCTCTCTTTCTCTCCCCTTCCTATGCACCCAGCTGTAGGACTCGATCTTCACACACAACTAAAGATCTTACAATACCAGAAGGCTCTCTCTCCCGGCACTTCTCTCCCCCAATATGATAATCTCTCACACAATAATAGAGCTAAATCAACAACAATATCATACCAATACTCAATGACCCACCCGACCCATGTCCTCTTGACCTTTATTTATACATTACAATACCTCACCAACAGCCTTAGGCTGAAACCTAGGTGCCAAAACCCTAACTACAAAAACCCTAGGTCAACTTGACCCTCTTTTTTCAGGCTTCGCCAGCC
>JASDQU011101218.1:782-30688 GCA_032191745.1 Picea mariana | reverse complement strand
ACCTGATATATCAAGCCAAAATTTATTCATCACCTTTCCTGCAATCCAAGAGAAGACAAACAACAACGCAACATCTCTAACAATACTGGTTTCGTGAATATGTCTACACAATTTTCTCTAGTATGGACCATTCCACCTACATCAATAACCTGTCTTACAAAATTACTCCTTGTCCCATTTTGATATGTTGGATTGTTAGTCAAATGCACAACACTTCGACTACCACATAAAACCTTATCTTGTACTTGCCCAAATTCAATCAAGAGATCCTTCCATTCATGCGAGGCATAAACTGAAGTAGATTTCCTCTAGTCCAAGTCTCCTACAAGATATGAATCAACATAACCACAGAATAAATCATTGCAACCACTATAGGTGATGATCTTCGTGCCTCTAAGATATGGAAGAACCCATTCCCAATGCTCTTTACTTGTATTTTCCATATGTCCACTGACAACACCAACTGTTGCATGTGAAATATTTAATCTTGACCATTTCATCACCTACATAGTTCCTACTATACTAGCATATGGTATATGAGAGAAAACCTTTTCTTCCTCATAATCAGGACATAAACTTGAAAAAAGCATACAATGGAAAGCTAGAAGGATATTTACTTATTTCACAATGTTCATATTGAACCTCATCAATATCTTCTCCATAGACTTTTGTTTTGATAACCACAACTTACAATTATTCTTGTCTTTGTATACTTATATGCCCAAGATTTTATTTTTTCTCCTCCACTCTTCATCTAAAATGTCTTGTCCAACTGAGCCTTTAACCCATTGATCTCAATCATTATTTGGCTTGCAACAAGCATATCATCAAAAAATAACATCAAGATAACAAATGTACCATAAACACAATGGTTATAGTTATTTCTTGATTAATGTTGGCTAAAGAATCTAACATCTTGTACCATTTCTTAGGAACATTTAGGCCATATAATGATTCCCTGAGTTTGCAAAAAAATCCCTCTTTGCGATCGTGAACTACTTCTAATTGTTCCATATACATATCTTTTCTAATTATGATTTTTTGGGTGGAAATTTCTCATTGCGATCGTGAACTACTTTTAATTGTTCCATGTAAATATCTTTTCTAATTATGATTTTTTGGGTAGTAGGACCCCACCATCATTGAACTTTTAAGCGATTCTCTTTGTGAGTTTGGACATTCATGTCTTCTATGAGGTGGAAACCTTAGATTTTGTGAGCTCAAACACCAATTATTTAACTAGAAATTGGTATCTACACAACCTCGTTGCAGCTCAGGGTACCTTGGGGAAGAAGAATACCCATAGGTGTTGGCAGTGTAGTAAATGATGGGTCTATTTGACGATCGACAAGATTTGGCGAATATTAGTGAGGTACCGACCATGTTGATGCAAATATGGTGAAGATTGAAAAAGTGTCAACAAAGTTGACTCAACATCTGAGGTTTGACAGAAGGTTCTAGTAAGAAATAGATTTCCATTCGTTTACGTTAATCGTTATCATGAATATGTGTAATCAGTCAGGGTTTGGGGGGTACTGACTGATCCTTTTTTGTATCTAGAAATGTTGTCTTCTCTGTTGAGATTAGTTGGAGTGAAATTTTGGTTTTGGGGGACTTTTTTGTAAATGCAATGGAATACTGTCCATATGTCTTATGTTCTTTATGACATAAGTAAGCAAGTGCATTATGTATGTGAACATTTTATATTTATATAAATATAAAGAGTAATGTTTTGTGCAAAAAAAAAGAAAATCCAATTAGTTCTTGTACATGTTTATAAATTAAAAAAAAAAAACAATTGAATACTTCATTAAATTGTCAAATTAATGCTAGACATTGATTTATGAACTGTAATTAAAGGACATATATGGAAGGATGATGCAATTAGTCGTGCAAAATTTTGAGTGGGTTATGGTATAGCTAGTTATAGTATGCATTGTCTAGACAAGTAATGTATATGTAAGAAATGTAATTTGATTTTTTTTTGTTTCTACGTCAAGTGTTGCAATATCAGAAAAATATGATATGTTGCAGTGTAATGATAATGAAAATTAATGAACATTTTTAAAGCTTAGGCTTAGTCCTCTCGTTTGAATTAATTATTTAAATTTTCCATTGTATTGAAAACCTCAAGTCTTAAGTAATACATTTTTATTTTAAAACAAACAATTATGAGAAATTATTTATCTTCTTATACATCTCTATTCTACTTGAGACTCAGTTAACTCAACCTCACCTTCACAAGAAAACCTCTACGAGAAATTTCTTAGTCAAAGAAAATGTATTTGAGTAATTTGTTGTATAAATAACTCTTACTATCATAGGGTTGTGTGAAGGTTGGATCATCCATAAAAATATGTGTTGCAACCAACTAAGATAGAATTAATTAAATAAAAATATTTTTTTATTGTACGGTATCCTTTTTTTCTTTTCTTTTTTAAGTGGGAAAATCAACAATTAGTGGACAATGTGTTGGCCAGTGAAAGCATAAACAAAACAAGATTTTAATGGAAGAAATAAAGAAAGAAACAATCACATAATTAACACAAATATTTAAGTGGTAAAGCCCTTCAAAAGGGAAATTTCTATGGGGAAATGATAATCATCAGACTCTACTTTCTGTCTATGGGCATGCATAGAAATACAACATGTATCAAATAGTTACACAAATTGATCAAACAGTTGCACAAACTGATCAAAGTACAGTTACACATGTCCATATTCTATTTTTAGTTTATTTGATTCAGCTAACTATAGAGTAGTAAGAGCCAAAAAATCAACCCATATCCCAACAATTGTGGGAAATTAGTTGGCACATTTCAACAATTTACCTAATATATCATGCCCAAATTTATTCATCACCTTTCATGCAATCCAAGAGAAGCGAAACACCACCACAACTTCTCTAACAATACTAGTTTTGTGAACATGTATGCACAATTTGATTGAGTATGGACCACTCCACCTCCATCAATAACCTATCATACAAAATTATGTGTTTTCCCATTTTGATATGTCATATTGTTAGTCAAATGTGCAACACTTTGACTACCACAAAACACCTTATCCTGTACTTGTCCAAACTTACCCAATAGATCCTTCCATTCATGTGAGAAATAACTTTAAGTATATTTCATCTTGTCCAAGTCCTCTACAAGTTCTGAATCAACATAAACACAGACTAAATCATTGAAACCACTATAGGTGATACTTGTCGTGCCTCTAAGATACCGAAGCACCCATTCCCAATGCTCTTTACCTAGATTTTCCATGCGTCCACTTACAACACTGGCTACTGCATGTGAAATATTTAATCTTGACCATTTCATCTCCTACATAGTTCCCATTATACTAACATATGGTATACGCGACAAAACCTTTTCTTCATCATAATCATGAAATAAACTTGAAGAAATCTTACAATGGAAAGCTAAAAGTATATTTACCGGTTTCACAATGTTGATATTGAACCTCATCAGTATCTTCTCCACAAAATTTTGTTTTGATAACCATAACTTACCATTATTCCCATCTCTGTATACTTATATACCCAATATTTTTTTTGTTTCTCCTCCACCGTTCATCTAAAATTTCCTTTCCAACTGAGCCTTTAACCTGCTGATCTCAAACATGCTTTGGCTTGCAACAAGCAAACCATTAAAAAATAGCATTAATATCAAAAATGTACCATAAACACAATGGTTATATTTATTTATTGATAAATTTTGGCTCACTGTGAAAGAATCTAACATCTTGTACCATTTCTTAGGTACCTTTAGGCCATACAATGATTCCTTGAGTTTGCAAACAAATCCCTCTTTGTGATCGCGAACTACTTCTAATTGTTCCATGTACATGTCTCTTCTAATGATGATTTTGTGGGTAGTAGGATTCCACAATATATAACCCTTAACTTCATCACCATAACCAAAAGAGATATAAAAATTGTAGAAATTCAAAGATTGTAAGTTTGGAAGTAACTTACAGTTTACCAGTACCTGCGAACTCTTCTTGCTCAGATGGCCCAGTCGATGATTCCATAAACAAGTAGATGCACTTTCTTTCATAGATAGCATCATTGCTTCACTTTTTTCAGTACTCCTTTCTATCTTTTAAAGGTTCCCAATCTTTGTAGCCTTCATTACCACTAAATTTACCTTCGACACTTTCAATGCTCCACCTTGACCTGTTTATTTAAACCCACTATAATCCAAAACTCCTAAATAAATCAAATTATTTTTAAGAACTAGTACATGTCGAACATTTGTCAACATTCTTACAATACCATCGAACATCATAATCTTTATGCTCCCAATCCCAACAATTTTAAAAGAAATATCATTTCCCATAAAAACAACATCGTGATCTATAGATTGGTACGATGAAAACTAACTTTTGTGTGAACACATGTGATGAGAAGCACTATAATATAACAACCATTCTTCTTGAAATTATGAGATACTATATATATAGATAAAACTTCATCAACCGCACTTGAACCTGAACTTGTTGTAGTTGAATTTTTTTCCTTTGTGGATTCCTCTTCGGATGCTTGTTGTCTTTTGCAAAAATCCTTCTTGAGATGCTCAGATTTTATACAGAGTCAAAATTTTCCCTTACCCTTTCTGTCTTTTGACTTAGACCTGAATGTTTCACTTGAATCCTCTCCTCTTTCCTTAGATCAACCTCTAGTCACCATTGCTTTTTATGTGGAAGTTTCTAAACTGGATTTCCTCTACATCTCTTTAGAAAACAGAGCTCCCACAACAATATCATAATCAATGACATATGTTGTGATAAACCACATAGACGTGACTAAATGATCCCAAGATTCAGGTAATGAAAACAATAGTGTGACTTCTTTGTCCTCATATTCGTATTATACATCCATATTATTTAATTGACAAATCAGGGTATTGAAAACATTTAAATGATTGACAACTTTTGTACCTTCTTTCATCTATAAGTAAAACAATTGCCTCTTTAAATAGATTATGTTTGTCAAAGAATTTTTCATGTAAATACTTTCCAGTATGTTCCATAAGCCTGTGGTTGTCTCCTCTCCAGTGATGTTAAACAAAAATTCATCTTCTAGACATAGACGAATGGTACTGATAGCTCTTGCATCCATATCTTCCCACTCCTCATCTGTCATGCTTGTTGGTTTATTTGTCTTTCCCACTAATGCCTTTTGCAATCCTTGTTTCACAAGAAGATCCCTCATCTTAAGCTTCCATATCTCAAAGTTATTCTTGTTGTTGAATTTCTCCACCTCAAACTTTAAACTCTTCACTTTTTCCACTAGCACAAACAGCCCAAAAAAAAACACATCTTATAATAAACCAAGTTTTTTAATAATAAGGTTGAACCAAACAAGGTTTAAGAAAAAAAAAAAATATTTAATATATATCTTACTTCAAACCTTTTTACTAAAAATGTTCACCTCTTAATTTTATTGGACCTCCACCCATAATATAACTCTCTTGCATCCGCCTTTACAAATAAATGATGGAATATTTAAAAAATAATTTAACAAGACATCCACTCATAATATAACTCTCATGCATCTACCTTTACAAATAAATGGTGGAATCTTAAACAAACAATTTAATAAGACATCCACTCATAATATTATCCACCCATTTATCTTGTGCATAATGAAAAAGTATGTGATCATACCTTGAGCTCTGTGTGATTCTTTATGTAATGGAAAAACACTTTCATACGTTCATACCATGCGTGTATACAACCTTGAATGACCTTTCACGAATATCGCACCCCTCGCACTATGTCTCATGTGATGATCTCCAAATATTTTGTAGATTTGATCACTCCCTTTGAACGGGATTACCAGTTATAAGCCATCCAATATCATACCTAGAACAAATATGTCCACGAATCCATCCTCCATTCTTCTCCACTTCAGTGAAAAGCAAAGTCTTGTTGACTGTTCCTTCCTTCTAAGCTCTGATACCACTTGTTGGGCAGCGAAAGCATAAACAAAACAATATTTTAATGGCATAAATAAAGCAAGAAACAATCACACAATGAACACAATATTTACATGGTAAAACCCTCCAAAAGAGAAACGTCATGGGGCAGCGATAATTAGTATTCTTATTGATCAAGGAATAATTGCAACAACCAAACACTGATTTACAACCTTCCTTACACTCCTCTCACACTCTACTTTTCCTCTACATGCATACATAGATATACAACATCTATCAAACAGTTACACAAACTAATCACAAACTAATCAAACAATTACACATGTCCATAATCTACTTTTAGTTGATTTGGTTCGGCTAACTTCAAAGTAGTAAGAGCCAAGAAATATGCCCATATCCCAACAATCATGGGAAATTAGTTGGCACATTTCAAAAGAACATACTCGCATGACACGTGGTTGTGTTATCTTACTGCTACCACTATAACTCCAAACATGTCAATGCGTACCCTCACGGGACATCCAAGTCTAGTCGAGGGTTTTGAATCCAATATTAATCGAGAGAATTATTTTTTGAACCCAATATTATATTAAACCCTCGACTAGTTGAGAGTATTCTTTTTTTAACTAAATCAAACAACACTCTTTCAAATTATTTATTCCCTAAGTCTAAATATTGCCCCTTCTATGCATAGATTCACTTAAAATATTGTTTAGGAGATAAATATTACATAATGTATTGTCAGATTTAGTTCCATTGGAACCCTTTTGTTACACTATAGTTCTGTAAATTGTAGTGCATAGGAAATCTGGGAAATCTTCCTTGCGCCATAGTTCTCTAAATTATAGTGCATTAGAATTAGTTAAAATTTAGTTCATATTATTAGTTATTACACAATATGTACGTTATAGGTATTCAATATGACTATTGTAAATATTAGAAATAAGTTTAATTTATCTCTCTTAGTTTGTTAAGATTAGATGTACAACTTGGTCTGACCTAGTAGCGGCGACGACAGAGAAGGTGAGGGTTTTCGAGCTTCGGCCTGGTCTTTCAGCTCTCCACAGGCCCGCTGGCCTCCTCTCGAGCTACTCCAGACGCCTCAAGATAGATCCGGCCTTCGCAGATGTCTTCCCGGGTGGCTGCACCTGCGGCTGATGCGCCCCCTCTCGTGGTTGCGTCCTCCATGGCGGCTGGCGCCCCCACTGCTCCTGTTCGTGCCTCTTCAGCCAAGCCCGATGGGGATTGCTCCGCCCGCCCTCTACCAGATCAGGGTCCCTCTTTGGGACGTACGGGACGGGCCTCTTTCAAGGATGTGGCCTCGCTCCGAGGGGGTTCCTCTGCTCCGAAAACTGCGATTATTGATGCCCCAGCAGTTTCTATCCAGATGTCGAAGGAAGCATTGGTGTATTCCTCTCAGCTCAGCAAGCTTGCCCTGATTTGCAGGTTCAACAGTTTCTGGCCGAATCTGGTTGATCTTCGCTCCTGGATTGATTCTGAATGGTCCCCGCTTCTTGTGGATGAGGTCACAGTGCGCCCCCTGGCGAAGGGTTTTTTCATAGCTATCTTTGAATCTTCTGATGAAAGAGACTTGGTTTCCATCTCCGGGCCATGGTTCTGGGGCAGAGCAGAGCTGTCCGTGCAGCCGTGGACCCCTGACTTTGATCCAGCCACGGCCTCCATTTCTTCTGCTCCGGTCTGGGTGCGTCTCCCATCACTTCCCCTGCACTTTCGGGGGGACAAATCTCTTGAAGCTATAGGAAATGGCATAGGGAAATATCTTTGCAGTTGCCCTAAAGCCGCCCCAGTCAACTCCACCTTTGCCCGGATCTGTGTAGAGATGGACTTCAACAAGGGTTTCCCAGCAGAAATCATCCTTCTCGGAGAGAACTTCTCTTGGACCCAGAAGATCGATTTCGAGAACCTCTGTTTCAGATGCAGGGTATGTTTTGAAACTGGACACATAGCCCGGAATTGTGAGAATTCATCCGGGAAAAGAAGATCATCCCGAAGCCAAAGGCCCACTTGGTGGACAGGAGCGCAACCGGAGAAGCAAGCTGAAGCAAAGATCTCGCCGTCAGAAACTGAAGGTGAATCCGTCTCCATCCCCAAAGAACCTGTTAAGGGGGAAGATCCAGCGGAAGCAACTCTGCCCAGGTCTTCAAGCCCAACCAAGCAAGCCTCAAGCTGGGCCGATATTCCTGAGGCAGAAGAAGTGCAAGCTCAGCCAGAAATTCCTAACTAGGGTCAAAGCAATGAATGGCAGGTCGTAACCAAAAAGAAAAAAAATGTTTATCAACGGGAAGATGTAAGGACGCGAAGCCGATCCGGCTCGCTGAAATAGCTATTAACAAGAAGTAATCTGAGTAATGTGGTAAAGTTTCCAGGATTTTGAATTTTGAGTGATAGATCACTCTCGATGTAAAGGACCCAATGGCTTGCCAATTTACTGGCCAGTCCATCTTCTTAATATAATCCATAACCGTTTTCGTTAAAAAAAAAAAAGATTAGATGTACAACTTAGTTTGGGTGATGTTAGATTAGATAACATTATATTAAAATAATAATAATAATAATAAATTTGGTTCAATTAAAAAAATAAATAAATATATACGTAAATATTTAAATAACAATATATAAATTAAAATTTACACATTAAGAAAGTTGAGTCTTTTATGCCCTTAATAAATCCGTATTTAAAATGAATTCAGGCTAATTAAAAGAATTGAAATTTCAATATGTTACTTTTTTAAGGGTAGATGTACGTTACCCAATGTCTTTAACATTATGAAATTCATTTTCTAGTGAATCAGTGGATATCGATTTACTCAATATTAGTGTGTGAATATCAATTAATTCAAGATGGATATGGAAAGTATTACAAAGAATTGTAAACTTGGGTAACCCATGTTTTTTTTCCATAGAAAAAAAAGGCTTCTTATATTCATAGAATATACATGTTCCATTCTTACAAAACTTCCTTAAAAGGCTTCCATACTATCTGCATCAACAAAATGTCGTAAGAATACTTCCGCTTTTTGTGGATAACCCATGTTATTTACCTTACTAGTCTCTTCCCAAGGCGTAGAAGGACTATAGCAATCAATAATTCATTGACTTCATATTAGTTTATCGTTTGACTAAAAATATTTGCATCATCTCTATTTTTGGAACTAGCGAACTAAAAACATTGATTTGTATATAATAAAAAATACCATATATGTCATGATCTGAATGTAGATTGGAGGTCTTATTGCCAGCTTCGCTATTCCCAATTTTTTATATGCTAGCATATCCAAAGTTTTTTATCATATATGGTCTTTCTGATTTTTTACTATTATTTTGAAATGTTTGGATATCCAATGTTTTGAACATAGAGAGTCAGTTTTTTATTAGTTGAGTTCATATTAGCTTGTCCTTTGAGTAATATTTTTTTGAATAGCCTCTATTGTTTGAACTATTGTTACTATTTTTTTTTTATTGTTATAAAATATTATAATAATTGTTTTTTGTGTACGTAACATACCTGCCACACTGCATTCTTTCTTAAATGTTTACACAACAGTCCTGACAGACTTAAATGTTTATCTAGCAGGCCTCATAGCCTTAAATGTTTACTTAATAGGCCTGTTATAATACATTTTCCTCCGATTTTTGTATGCAATGTTCTTTGCAGTGAATATGAGAAGTATTGTTCTTCAACGAAATTACTGGTTCATTGGTTGATGCTTGCTCCTTGCTTGTTCACTGATTTCTTGTTTGTCTGTTGTTCTTGTTCTTGTTTTCATGTTGGTCTTGTTGCAGTTTGCATGATTGGGATTCTGCAACCAAGATTGGAAGTGGCTTCTGTCGTTCCCCATTAACGGGTGTCTTTCGGTGTTGTGTTTAACTTCCTATTGATTGTTTTTTGTTTTCTATTTTCACTTTGAAGGTGATAAATTTCACTACTGGGGATGCCTGAGTCGAAATCCTCTTGCAGAACATCTTTGTATGTGAGGAGAAAATATGATTTCCTTTTCCTATACGTTATTGTGGCTGCGATGGAGGTGCTCTTTGTGTCAAACATTGGCAATCAGGAATGAGACAAAGACAACATTACAATCCTTCTTCTTTGGTCGTAGGAATCACATACAAAGATGGGCTGCAAGAGGATTCTGATCGCTCCCAGTATTGAAAAATGCCAACTGTGGAAATCACAACTTTCTTAATTGGGAGGCCTTTGGAAGATCCTCACAGCCTTAAATTTTTGTCGGAAAGGCCTCACAACCTTAAATGTTTGCATAACAGTTGTGTTACAATACATTTTCCTTCGAATTTTTTGATACAATATTATGTGTAGTGAATTTGGCCAATATTTTTCTTCACCGACATTCCTGGTTGGTTGGTTCGTGCTTTCTTCTTGGTTCACTGGATTATACTTATTATTGTTTAATTCAACTTTGCAGAGCTAAGGTCCTTCAACTACAGTTGGGAGTTTTGGTGTTTTTTCACTGGTTTGTTATTTGTTGCTTGCTCTTGTTTACTTCAACTTTGCAAGTTTGGGGTCCTGCATCTGCAGTTGGACCTGTTGTTGGAGTTTGTGGTCCAGGGGCTACGCTTTTGTCCTTCTCCATTTACCGATAGGTCTCGGTGTTGCAGTTGTATCCCTGCATTGCTTAACAGGCCCGTTGCAATACATTTTTGTCCCTTTTTTTTTTCTCTTGCAATGTTGTCTGAAGTGAATATGGGCAATATTGTTCTTTGGTGACATTGTTGGTTCACTGGTTCTTGCTTTCTCATTTCTTGTTGACTAGTTTCTTGTTTGCCTATTGTTTTTGTTCTTGTTGTAGTTTGCACGCTTGAGATTATACAACTAAAATTGGAATTGCGCTTATGTTGTTCCCCATTGACGGGTAGGTTTTGTTTCTAGGTTTACATTCTTGTTCGTTCTTTTCTATTTGCTATTTCCAGTTTGCAAGTGAAAAATTTAAATATTGGAGATGCCTTAGTCAAAATCCTCTTCTAGAACATGTTCATATGCGAAGAGAAAATTCTATTTCCTTTTTTATATTTCACTGACTGTTATGGAGGTGTTCCAATTGCGGATGCAGAATGGAAACCTTGAAAAACTGTAGCTTCCTTAAATGTTTTCACAGTGGGAGGCCTTTGCACGATCCTCACAGTCTTACATGTTTACTTGCCAGGCCTTACAACCTAAAAGTTTTTCTTAACAGATGTGTTACAATATATTCCTCTGATTTTTTTATACAATCTTGTCTGCAGTAATTTTGGACAATATTTTTCTTCACCAACATTCTTGGTTGACTCTTTGATGTTTGCTCATTGGTTCATTGGATTTTACTTATTGTTGTTTGATTCAACTTTGCTGAGTTGAGGTCCTGCAGATGTAGTTAAGCCTCTTTGTACTTGTTCATTAGGTTCTTCACAAACACATCTTCACTTAAAAACACAAATTGGAACATGGTTTTACAGTTGGGCCACCAAAAAATACTATTAAGATAAAATAATATGCAAAATTTTGTAGTAGATATAAACAACATCTCTTTTGAATTGAACCAGATTTTGTTGAGCTCCAACTATATTTCACATCTGAGAATATTTTTCCAAAAGTTAATTTGTTTCTATGGTTTCATAGTTATGAGACTAAGTGTTGTTGTGTGAGGGATAAAGTTCTTGTCTCCCTTTATTTTTCCTCTTCTAAACTAAGTTGTTTTTCCCTTTTGTTCTTCCCCACTATTATGTGTTTCTCGTTCTATACATGGTCACGTTTCTATGCTCGCGGGTTCCCGAGGTGGAGGGTTCACATTTCTATGCTCATGTCCCTCTTTAATACTATGCATATATTACAGTTTCATATTTGGGAATATTCTTGCATATGGAAATGCTAAATCATGTTATTAGTGACTATTCAACACACATATTCAAAAAGATTGGTTCTATACTTGGTTCTACTTATGTCCTCGCCCATATCCGGAGTGGCGAACTGAAAAATCCTCATCTCCATCTATATATTCACATCACAAATCTGATCGACTGTCATTCATTTGCATACTTAGCCAATTTTATGGATGCGGGTTCGTGGATAGGCGCTATCAAACTCTGGTGCCCTGTGTTTGGGGTATACATCTTGAACCCAAAACTTCGGTGATCTACAATTCGACCCTGGACTCCTTGAAGTCGCAAGCCTAACTCTAACTACAATGAGTTTGTCTGTCCAACGCACCTTTCCATACTTTGTCAAGTCTTCAAAGTTTCGTAGGTTCAGAAAATTTTAAAAGCATTTTTCTCTCCACTCCATCCCTGCCACCTTCCTCCCTTCCCAATGAACATTAATTGTTTTTTTACTAGTGACAAGCCACTAGACAGGTTCAAAAAGATTGGCTTTAATAAGTGTAAATTTCGAGGACATATCCCATTAAAACACATTAATAGGAAAATATTATGGGATTTGATGATTTTTTTTGCATCCATCTTGAATTTGAAAAAAGTGTTGGTTATTTTAGTTTTTTTAAGGCATCATCATAGTAACAGTGCAATATTGTACTACCATGCTTCCATTCACAAATGTGTCATCCACAAAGGTCTTGACATCATGTTCCTCTTTAATACTATGCATATATTACATGTCATATTTGAGAATCTGCTTGGATATTCGAAAAGATTGGCATTAATAAGCAAAAATATCGAGGGAATATTCCATTAAAACGAATTAAACCAAGATTTACTAAAGATTATACTATCAACCTCCGGCGTTCATTTTAAATACTTATTCTCATTTCTTTCTATCATCGAAGACTTGGGATTTAAGGTGCCTTCGATTTAATGTTCCTGGTCATCGACATGTAAAACAACTTAGAGATGCCATTCAGGCCCAATTGAAAGATGAGGGAATGGTTTTATGTGACGTCATATTTGAGCAAAAATAACTTGGTTGGCCAACATAAACTCAAACAAAAAAAAATTCAAGTATCTTATGATTGATATTCTCCCTGTATTCGATGCTTTGGTTGGTTGAAAGGCTTGTCTGAAGATTTTCATGTTGAACTTCTTTGTTTTGTTACTAGAAATTGGAAGGGACTTTCAGGTCACCTGCAACATGCTCTGTCATTGAAGTATATAACTTCTTCCAACAACAGAGATTTGGAAAATGTATCAAATTCCGCAGACCACATAAGAATTTATCTTTCGTCAGAGCAGTCGCACATATCGTGGCTTGAAAAATGGTCTGGAATATTTGGAAATGACACAAAATATTACTCCATTCGCAAATATACTCAGAAGGAAATTATAAAATTGGATCATCATGAATGTGAGAAACTATATGGGTGGTTGAATCAATATCCTAGAATTACAGAAGTTTCTATTTCAAAGTTTTTTGAGTGACTTCTGGGTGTGGTAACTGACTTGATAGAAAGTCAGATTCTTTATCAAAATGTGTTCATTGTCCTTTGGATGTAGCAACAGACTCCACATACAATCAACTTTTTATCGCTACTGCACATTTTTTTCACTATTCCTATGCATATGATTTCAACTGGGTCGAACAACTTGCCTCTCTATGCAAGAATATTCTCCTCGTACTTGAAGGTGGGTATATAACCAGGGAACGAGGCTCTCAAAAGTTTTTGATGCCTTCATCAACATGTAACTGGGAAAATTTAATGGGAAGGACTTATGGATTATGGAATTTGAAACACTTTCTAAAGATTACTTTATACTACCACCTTCTACAAGAAGTTTAACGTGTTCAGGTAATGATTTGGTTTTTGAAAATCACCTTTTACTACCACCTTCATGTAATCATTTTGTTTCATTCTTTAGAAGAGACCTTGATGTAGTAGGATATTCCAAAGTTGTTTCCACCCAATATCAGTCTTCCTATTGTTACCCTTTCTTTGAATGAGGAGAATGCATTTGTTCTGTTGCAGTGGATCTGATATTTGAAAAAAAGAATAAGGAATTGCTCGATGCTTGAAGTATTGACTTGTCTGGATCAAATAAATAGCCATGGCCTCGCCGTAAGCACCTCTTGAGTTTTTCATCAGTATCATAGATCAGTAAGGACATAATTCCTTCCTGGTCATAGAGTGATTCCATCACGAGCTTGAGTTTGCATAGGTTCTTTTATTTCTACCTTCTTTCTTTGTCCTGGTGGCAGATCCTTCTATCCCAACCAACATGATGGAAATAAACTAGCTCTAGGGAATTTGATCGCTTCTGGGAATATGAGTTGACTATATATTAATTTCGGTTAACTTAAAAAGGTTTATGTGCAAAACCCAATGTTAGACATAAATACAATTTCTTATTTCTTAAAATATAAAACAATGTATTTTTTTAACACACGACTGTTCGAAAATTTTTAGGCATTGTTTGAGATTCACGTCCTTCAAAGATGTTAATTAATCACACAATTAATATTGCTTGTGCCAATGAAATCGAGCCATCATCCACTATGGAAATCGCATTAACATTGCAATGTCAGGTAATAGATGTATGACATGTACCTAATTTCAAGGTCATTATCGCACAGGAAACCCAACCTCCAAAGATTTTTGGACTCATAGCAACATTGTAATTGTTGTGAAAAAGAAAAACTAAAGTCGATGCTCTTTGTAGGTATGACAATCCTGCAATCTAATTTCTTTAACAATGACAACCCTTCTTGTTCACCACATTAGTGCACTACAGTCAATAGCATTGTTCCCATTTCCACTGCTAGTGTCGATGTCCAAAGTGGAAGCTATTTGGAGCCTGGAGTCAACGCCAGTGTGGATGCCTAACGCTGAAACTACCTGGAGCCTGGGATCACAACTTGTTACACTTGACAATAGTATCAGTAGTGATCGAAAGTTGATTTTGTAGCTAGTTTGTTACTACATCCAGAGGTCGCTCAACAATATTTGACATAGAAGCTGGATGTCTGTCAAGTCTATTACAACTTTGTCATAAAATGTTCTGTAATTTTACAATGTTGATTCAAATGCGCATATAGTTTCTCACATTTGTGAAGATCCAAATTTATAATTTTCTTCTGATTATATTCGGGCATGGAGTATTATTTGGCGTCGCTTCTGAATATTCCAGACCATTTTGTGAGTCACGATGTCTACCACCTCTATGACAAAAGATATATTCTGATGTGATCTGCAACATTTGATACACATGCCAGATGTGTGTTGCTAGAATAAGCTATGTACTTCAACAGAGGATCATTTTGCAGGTGACTTGGATGTCCCTTCCAATTTACAACAATAAAACAAATAAATTCAACATACATATCTTCAGGTAGGCCTTTCAACCAAACAGATGATGGAATACAGGGAGAATAGTAGTCAAAACATACTTGAATTATTTTTTTTTCATCTTTTGTTGGCTAACATGATTTTTCCCCCCAAATCTGACATCACATAAAACCACTCTCTCGTTTTTGAATTGGGCCTGAATCGCATATCTAAGTTTTCTAAGATGTCGATGACTAGGAACATTACAAGGAAGGCACCTTAAACCCCACTTTTCCTACGATGGAAGGAAATTAACACTTAGCAAAGTATGGAATGTTGAATAAATTGCTAATGCAGGGAGGCCATATCTAGAAGATACAAGCTATTCAAAAATATAGGATAGATCTAGATGGAAGCACCAATGAAGTCCAAGACCCGAAATTGATATTCAACTCGTTGTTTTTTACCAAGAAAGCATTTGATGATCAAGTTGAAATCTATAAAACACATTATTGTACATATTTGTTTTTTTGTCGGCGAGAGCCTCAATCGTAGTCATTATGGAAAATGCATTTAAATCTCAGAGAATATCTGTTGAACTATATCAAGATAGCTATTTTGGGAAATAATATCAACTGTATTTTGTAACCCAGTTTATCTGAATATAGATTATTTGAGGTTTTTCTATTGTGCTTTCCAATGTCTGGTATTCTTTTTTATTTTATTTTGTACTTTCATTTTTTGTGTGTGGTTAAACATGCACGATAAGCATTTCTTTATGCTTCCCAACACTTCGATCTAAATAAAGGCTACTCTATTTGCTCCTTACATTTTAGATGGAAGAATAATTTTTGATAGGCCATACTTATGTGGCCCCCGCCCTATACTTAAGAAATAAATGGGAGGACCCGTCCTTCTTTCATTCTTCGGGCTCTCATAAATAGAATGATTTAATGATTTTTTCAGCAAGGAAACTCAAGTGTTGACATTATGTTCCTATTCAATGTTATGCATATATTACAACTTCTTCTATTTGATAATACCCGTGCATATAAAAAATGTTACGTCATGTGTGTGTGTGTATATATATATATTATTTTATTTTCTTTTTTTCTTTTTCTTTCTATTGCTTATGGGTTTCAACGAAATTTGTGAACTCAAAAACACCCTGCAAATTGGAAGATGCTTTAAATTTGGACCAAAAATAATCTATTAATATATATTGATATGAATACTATTGGAATAAATATAAATACTTTCTCTTTAAATTTTCCTTGTTTTCTTCCCCTCAATTATCCCTTTGTGGTTCTATATTTAGTCCCATTTATGTGACCACATCTTCCCGGGTTCGTGGATTGGAAGATGCTCATCTTTATATATATCTTCACACCATGAGCCCAATCGACCATGATCCATTTCAACACTTAGCCAAATATCTGACCAGCGGGTCCCAGGTTTGTGGTATCCAACACTTATGGCCCATGTTCCATCATATACATCTTGCACCCAAAAACTTCTGTGATCTGCAATTTATGCTTTTACTAGTGAGAACTCACCAGGGGTTCAAAAAGATTGGCATTAATAAATGAACAATAGATTTTTTTATGTGATATACTTAACCCTTTCCCCATTTTCTTCTTCCCGTCTATTATCCCTTTTTGGTTATATACTTAGTCACCTTTCTATGATCGTAGGTTCCCTGGTTGGCGGGCTGACCAAATGACCACCATCAGAAGTGGTCCATTTACTTGCAACAACTCCACCTCAACATCAAGTATAAAATGGGAAGAACCAACCACATCGCTGATTTTGTAAGGCCTATGCATATAGAGCCTCATAAAACATAAATATAAACACAGAAACTCTATCTTATTTACTTATTTATTTACCAGCATAATAATTGACAGTTTTAATAGAATAATGATGAACAACAACAACGGTATAATGATAAACAACAACAACAATATTAAGATGAACAACAACATAATGAACAACAGTACAATAATGAACATAATGATAATGAAATGTATTTACCTCAATCTGATGTTGAACTGAAGCTCAACCTGATGCCGATGAATCCTGCCCAAAATGATTTAACCTCCCAATCAACTAGAAACAACCGCTCTGGCTCCCTAGCCCCAGGATTCCTTACAGTTTCCTGGCCCCTGAGCCCAAAATTCCCAGCAACACTTACCCCTGTGAGAGTCCTCAAGCAAGCTGCAAGTAAAATAGATGCATCCCAAACTGTTTTTCTCCCTTCACCTTCTCCCTCCCCCAATTTCTCACCTTCCCATAAATTAAAAAAAATATATCTCAACCAAGAAGAGATCCCCCTCCCGAGTCCTGTTCGCTCGCTTATCTTCCTTATTATCCCTTATCCAACCACCTTCCCCTCATTAATCACTCAACCACCTTATCCCCCCCCATAAATTGGTTCGACTACCAATAAAAATTATATTATAATAAAGTCTTGAAAAAAATCTATTTTAATAATTCATTAACTAATATTTATTAATCATGATAATTAAATAATTAATTAGGGTTGTTACAAATTTCCTCAACAGACCACCAGTTGCGACACTCACCATAGGGATATACTCTTGTGGCCATGAGACCTCTCGATGGCCCCAACTCTATGAGACAGACCTAGACTTATCCACCACCTACCAAATGTTGGGTGCAAACACAATTGTTGCTAATTTCCATCTTCAGGATGGGTTGTTATGCCATCTGGGCCATATCATCATTCCATCAAGCGAGCGAGTGAAGATGATTTGGGGATCCCACTACAGCTGGGTGGCATGACACTTCGACGTTGAAAAGACAGTGGTGATGTTGCAGAAAAATATCTACTGGCCGAAGCTTCGATAAGAGGTTAGCAAGTATATTAGGTCCTCCACTTCTTACACGATTTTCAAATTGTCCACTAAGAAATAGAAACTGTAGACCCCCCTTATTACTCCTGACATGCCATGGGAATCCATCTCAATGGAATACATGTTGGGCCTCCCGTCCACCAAGCGGGGAAATGACTGTGTTTTTGTGGTTGCGGATCTCTTTTCTAAGATGGAGATTATGGCCTCCTATAAGAAGATCATCACAATAGAGGCCACTGCCAATCTCTTATTTGAACAAGTCTAGGTACATTTTGGAATCCCACAAACCATTGTCTCATACCAGGATAGTCGATTTCTCCACACATTTCGGTCAAGCTGTAATATTCCAGATATAAAAAGGATGCAAAACAGAAATAAAATGCTAGAAATTGTAGATGAACAACAATATAACCATAATAACACCACAATAATACTGAAATGATAACAGAATAACACCAGAAAGAGCTCTTCGATTACTGAGATCAATGTTCATGGGCCTCTTCGAGGGGGAAACCTCCAATTGAGAAGAGCTCTATTACAATAATATCCAAGATAGGGTTCACATACCCTCGACTCCTATTTATACTAAATATGTCTATCAAGAGAACCATCTAGAGGAAGATCCTTCTAGAAGCGAAATCTTCTATCAGGTCTTCTTACATTCGATTTATTCTACCTTATTGCAAGGCCTTATTAATATTGACCTTTATTACATCAGAATACATTTTTCTACCTACATAAGCGGTTAGGTCCCTAACATGTCCGCCCCCTTAAAAACAACCTTGTCTTCGAGGCTTGAGATGTGGAAATTGTTGCAGAATGGTAGTTGGTTCGCAAGTGGCATCTGTTGGAGTTGTATCTTTCCATTGGACTAACACTTCCTTGATTGTTCGCTGACATAGGCGACGCTCACGCTGGTTCAAAACTACTTGTGGTTGTAGCCAAATGGAGCCTTCTTCATCCAACTCGAGAAGGTTGGTTTGAGTTTGGCACTTAGTTCCAATCGCATTTTTCAAGCATGAAACATTAAAAACAAGATGTAGCTTAGAGTGAATGGGAAAGGATAACTGATAGGCCACCTGTCCCACATGCTTGAGAACTATATAAAGACCATAAAATTTGGGCGCTAGCTTCTAAGAATGGTCGGCCTTGAGGGAATTTGCTTGTAAGGTTGTAGTGGAAGAAACACCTGATCCCCTTCTGTAAATTGAAGTTCAAAGTGACCTTTATCTGTTTGTTGCTTCATGCAATTCTAAGCCATGACCAAATTCTCTTTGAGGGTACAAAGAATATCCTCTCGAACTGTAAGTGTTTGCTCAACCATGTGGACCTTTGAGACACCTGGTAAATATGAGAGGATTGAAGGTGGATTTTGTCGATAGAACACTTCAAAAGGAGTCATGCATGTAGTTGTATGGTATGAAGTGTTGTACCACCATTCAAATAGGGGTAACCATTGAGCCCACTGATTTTTCTTTTTTGATGCAAAACACCTCAAATATGTTTCCAAACACTTGTTGACAACTTCAGTTTGGCCATTCGTCTGGGGATGATAAGTTGTACTGAGATGCAATTGGGTGCCTTGTAGCTTGAATAGTTCTTGCCAAAAATTGCTAGTGAAAGTGGCATGCCATGAAGCTTGAAGACCTGATCCATGAAAATTTGAGTCACTGTGGATGTTGTAAATGGGTGTTGAAGAACATATAAATGAGCATACTTGGAAAGGCGATCCACTACAACCATGATGACTGATTTATTACACAAGCCAAATGTCATGACCAAAAACTAATAGTGGCCCTCAAGAGTTCTAAATCCAATCTTAGGAATGTATGCCTCTTTCATATGGATCTAGTGGTAGCCAGAACGAAGATCAAGTTTAGTAAAGAACTGGATGCCACTCAATTCATCTAAGAGGTCATCAATGATAGGAATGGGAAATTTGTCTTTAATGGTGAGTTTGTTGAGGGCACAAAATTCAAGACACATGCACCAAGAAACTTATTTCTTCAGGGCCATGACCACAAGAGAAGAGTAGGGGCTCATACTAGGGCAGATAACACCTATGTTGAGAATTTCTTGAACCATTTTATCAATTTCATTTTTTTTTTTAAAAGAGGTGACGATAGGGACGAATATTGGGATGGATGCTTCCTAGTATAAGGGGAATGGAATGATCATGAAAACCATGGGAAGGCAGGAATCCCTGGGGAGTGGAAAATACCACTTGATGTTTAAAGAGGATGGATTGGAGGTCTTGTGGCACAGAGGGTCTCTCAGTTGCCTATATGGCATTGAGTTGGGCAATAATGCTAGAATGACCTTTTTTTAGTAGCTTTTCCATGCAATGGGAACTAATGATCTCCAGTGAACCGACGATGATTCTTTGGAACTTATATTTTTGGCCCTCTTGGTCGAATTGCATGGTTAATTCCTTGAAATCCATGTGAATGGGGCCCAAAGTCCTTAGCCAGTCTGCACCCAACATAATTTCAGAACCACCCATGTCAATAGCAAACATATGAGATTTCAAGTGGCAGTCACCGATTTGGAGACGCACATTTTCACAACACCCTCCACATTTCATGGAGCTGCCATTGAAAATCGTGATTCGAAAATTATTGACTACATGGATATAACAATGAGTTTCTAGGGAAATGTGGCGATGAATAAAATTATTGGTGATGCCACTATCAACCAGAATGATGACCTTCCTATGCTTGATGTAACCAATTAGCTTGAGGGTTTGGGGAGTAGAGAAACCAGTGAGAGCATTTAGGGAAATGACTGGTTCTACTTCAGGAGGGTCTGAGGGATGGGTTATGTCTGTGGTTTCAGGTAACTCAGATACAAGGGGAGTTTCAACATCCTCTTCTGAAACATCCTCCGATATGGCCATAAAAATACTTTGTTCCTTACAGTTGTGGCATGGAAAATATTTGTCATCATAATTATAATAAAGGCCTTTGAGTTGGCGTTCAACCATTTCAGATCTGGTCAATTTTTGGATCTTTTGTAGAGCAGAGGGAGTAGTGGGATTTATTAGTTTAGTGTGAGGAATAAAGGGAGGTTTATTGTTTTGAGAAGATACAACCTGTTGTTCTTCTTTAGCTATTTTAGTACCCTCCACCCAACTCTGAGGCTGAGCCATGAGGACATGGGCACAAATATCATCCTTGAGGCCACTGATAAAACATTCTTGGAAAAAGGCATCAAACATACCCTCTGTCCGAAAATCTAGGCACTCAAAAGTAGCTATAAAGTCTCCCACTGTTCCTGATTGTTTCAACTTGGTCAAACATCCCAAATAGTTGGTGTCAGTGTCAAAGCGTTCATAAATCTTTGCCACAAAGTGTTTCCAAGCAATCTACCCTTGACGAAAAGATTTTCTCCATTTCCACCATTGCCAACGTTCTTGATCTAGATGGAGAACACCATACCGGAATTTGGCCAAGTCATTTGTAATGTCATATAAAGAGAAATAATGTTCCATTTGGGTTACCCAACCAATGGGATCTGATCCATCAAATTTGGTCACATCCACCCGCGGAAGGCGTAGGTCAGGATGAAAGTGATGGTGCTGAAAATTATGGGAATGAGAGGAAGTTTTAGCTTCAGTATGTGGGGGTTCTTCAGATAAAGGGTTATCTGCAGGGATATGCATCTTGGTGTAGATCATTGAAACGACAGATTCAAGCCGGGTAGTCATGTCTTGTTTGAGTTCATTGATTGAGGAGGCGATGGAGGAATGCATGGTTGTATTGATGGTAGAAACATTGGCACTGAGCTGTTTCACTTCTTGTTGGGTCTCTGCGAAATTAGATTGCAAGGTATTGAAGAGAGCTTCCAAGTCTTGGCTACGGGTATGGGCCATGATGATGAGAGAACCGAAATGGGGTGGGTGGGGTAAATTTTTTTTTTGAAAAATGATATGTATGAATGTGATAAGGGTGAAGAGATAAATCCAATAGAATAGGTCTCAAATAATGGTGCAAAAAATTCTAAACATTTTTTTTTACAACTACGGAGTTATAATTCGGTCTGAAGAACATTGCAGTGATGAAATGCCCAAATGCTTAACTAGGAATAAATGTGTAGTGATTTGACAACCCAAACACAGTTGTGTGACAATAGATCTTTTATGTTTTAATTTTTTTTTGTTTCCATCCCCAAGGGTTAGGTATTCAAGGGTTCTACAGACAAGGGTTTTCCTTGTGCTATAGCTCTCTGATATACATGCAGGGTCCAACAGTAGTACTTGGCCCAATATCTTAGGGAACTAACTAAGGAGTCTAGACCGTGCCCTTAGTAGTACGACATGACTACCCAGGTACTAGAGAGTGTCTTCCCGAGTGTTGTTCTTGATGGCACTATAGTAGTCATGGGGCCGATCAATTTATCTACAAAGGGCTTTAGGAAATCTAGGCCAATCTGTACACAGGTGTTGTCTAATGCGCTACCACTTGAAGAGGTACCAACAGGGGTTACAAGGGTGGCCAACAGATGTGCACTTAAAAACCACTTGTATTTTCTATGTGTATGAATCCGTCAATTGCGGGTTTATGCGTGTAATGATAGATCTCTATGGCTTAAAGACACCGGAATACATCTCTAGCCTGAAAAAAATTTAACCCACAATTTTCTGCCAAGGAAAGTGCTCTGATACCACTTGTAATATTCCAGATATAAAAAGTATGCAGAACAGAAATAAAATGCTAGAAATGGTAGATGAAAAACAATATAACCAGAATAACACCACAATAATACTGAAATGATAACAGAATAACACCGGAAAGATCACTTCAAATACTGAGAGCAATGTTCACGGGCCTCTTCGAGGGGGCAACCTCCAGTTGAAAAAAACTCTATTACAATAATATCCAAGCTACGGTTCACATACCCTCAACTCCTATTTATACTAAATATGTCTATCAAGAGAACCATCTAGAGGAAGATCCTTCTAGAAGTGGAAGCTTCTATTAGGTCTTCTTACATTCGATTTATTCTACCTTATTGCAAGGCCTTATTAATATTGACCTTTATTACATCGGAATACATTGTTCTACCTATGTAAGGGGTTAGGTCCCTAACACAAGCTTCTAGTCACTGCTGGACACCAAGCTCACCAAATCCACGACCTTACACCCCCAAACAGATGGCCAAATCGAGGTCGTAAATCGAATGATCGAGCATATTCTATGCATGTATAATTCCAAGAACCCTTGCACACAGGATGAGAGTCTCCCCTATATTAAACATAGCTACAACTGAGCCCTTCATAGCTCAACTAACCACAGCCCCTTCCAGGTGGGGTTGGGATTCTAGCCATTGAGTCCCATAAATGTTGCACTACCCCTTGCGGTTACCTCAACTGACTCATATCCTACTCCAACTGAGGTTGAAAAAGCCACTCGGTTCATTGAGTAGATCCAACACATTCACCAATAGGTTCATGTTATCCTACAGAAGTCCAAAGACATGTACAAGCAGCACCATGATCAACATTGGGTTCCACATAAGTTTAAGATGGGTGAAAAAATTTAGTTGCACTTATAGAAAGAGAGCCTTACAGGACCCCATCAGAAGCTTCTCCCACTCCTTTATGGGTTGTACACCATCACCAAGGATGCGGGTGATAATGATTTTGAGCTCAACATTCCTCCTTTCCTAGGCTTGCACCCAGTGTTCAACATGGATATCCTTCGACTGTATTTCCCACCTTATTGGACACATGAGAGATAGAAAAACAACTGACACCAACATAGCTCAACCCTGACTTATACAACAGGCATCCACTAATCGTGTTTTGGAAAAACATATCAAGAGAACTCTCTAGCAAAGGATCCAACTTTATCAAGTTGTTAAAGAAGGGCAGCTCCTGCACAAAGGCAAGTGGCTCCCCCAGGGCCCATTTCAGTAGAAATTTCCTCATCTGATGGGGGAATTCAATGCAATGGAGACAATTTATTCCTAATGGGGGGAGTATTGATCCATATGTATGTCATTGGCCTCCCACCTATTCTAGTTGTCTCATTTTGGCAGTTTTCCATTTTGGCATTTTTTTCCCTAGTTTTTGGGTCCCTGACTTGCGGGGCTGTTTTGAGGCCCTAAATAACGTTTTTTAGGGCTCGCCAATGAAGATAGAAAAAAAATGTGTATTCCTTGGATAAACCTTTCCAATGGTCTATTGTGCACCTAAAATAGAGATCGTATGCAAAATTTACGACCCCTAGAAGTTGATGTACTAACTTACCCAAACGGGGCCCACATGACTTTTGGTGCTTCATCTCCCAGGGTTAGGTGTTCTGGATGTCTAGCATTTTTGAAATTCTCGTTTATTGTAAAAATTCCTTCAGAGCCTCATTGTAATTATATTCTTGCGAATGAGCGCAACCGTCACATCGTTTCTTAGAGATAAGCCACCACCATTCTAGCAAGCTTGTTTCCGTTGCATTTTACAGTTTCAACTTATTTCTTTATTGAACAGAAACCGGTTTTACTGTGTATCTGTTATTATGTGTTAAGCATATTTTGATAATAATCTGTATTCATTTCATTCCAAAAATATATTCCAGATCAAACATGCACAAAAGTACGAATATCATTGAAAGTTGTTATGAATTTTGGGTCCATTGATAAGGGATAGGCCCTATTGTAATTGTATAAATATGTAAGGGTTTTGGGATAGAGAAGTAGTGAGAAAGTATGAGAGTAGAAGAGTAATAAGTAGTGAAGCTATGATATGGAATTTATTCAAGATATGTATGATCCAGGTGGATATCGGTGGCCACCCACCTTTTCCAACTCGCTCAAAACAATTTTCTGGCAATTTTGGCAATTTACTATTTTTAGCAGTTTTAACTTCTGGGGGCATTTTGAGGGCCTAAATGAAGGTTTTTTGGGATACATATTATCAATGATAGTCCAAGGAATGATTTAGGCCCCAAAATTAATCTCCTCGAAGATACCTTTCCAACGGGATATCATCTGCCTAAAACGAAGATCGTATGCAAAAGTTACGACCCTGGGAAGTTGATGTACTAACTTATCCAAAAAGGGCCCACATGACTTTTGGCGCTTCATCTCCTAGGGTTAGGTTTTTGGCTGTCTAGGTTTTTTGAAATTCCTGATTATTGCAAAAAGGCCTTCAGATCCTCATTGTAATCATCTTCTTGCAAATGAGCACAACTGTCACATCTCTTCTCAGAGATAAGCCGCCACCATTCCAACAAGCTTGTTTTCCGCTGCATTTTACAGTTTCATATTATTTCATTATTGAATAGAAAACTAGTTTTACTGTATCTCTATTATTTTGTCTTAAGCACATTTTAATAATCTTTTTTCATTTCATTTTGCTCATAAAATCTTGATGAATGTAAGAGTAAATATCAATAGAGATAGATAGATGGATAGAAGAACGACAAGGGCGTGATGTATGAGCACATTGTGCATAATTTGTAATGGATGATTCTGAATAATATAATAAGAAGTCAGTCATTGTGGACATAGCCCATCTTGGTTGAACCACATTAAATATGGTGTCTATGTGTCATGATGTGTTTTCTTTTTTTTATTATGTGCATATGATATATGTCTATTATTATTATTTTTATTTTTTTTCTAACTAGGGGAATCGGTAGCAGCGGAAGTATCATACTCACGTGACATAGGGTCGAATCCTATCGACTGCCTTATAAACCCTAGGGAGAATATCACAACCCGAAACCACTTCTCTGGATAAATCAAGATGAGAATCGAACTTGAGACCTCATTTTTACATTTCCTTCCATTTACACGACACATACCAATCGGTTTACACCTCTGCGGGCGATATATGTCTATTATTATGAATATGTTACATGTTCTTATGCTTTTACGCACATGATATAATATATAATGAACAAATTCGTGTATAATATTTATAAGGATTTCCTCCCATCCGTTTATCATTATAGAAACTCGGTTCTTATAGTTCCCATAGATACCTCAAGTGAGACTTCATCTTCTTTTGGGTGATGCCGAAAGGGATGGTATTTGAGGGTTTTGTTGGTGAATTCATGTTGAACCTTGGCTCTTCCCATTGCATTCCAGCAAATGGTTCCATTTCCAGGACCGGGATCTACAACTGAGGGGATTGTGGAGGTTGAATAAGGAAGAGATTGGAAAGTGGTTAGAGGCAAAGGATTATGAGTTTTACAGAGATCGGAATAAGAACCCGCAGATCAGCTCGGAGCGGTGGCTACAGAGGTATGTATTTACAGAATTACATGAGATTTTATTTGTTGATTTCCTAATAGTTTTGGTTGATTAGTTACATATGTTGTTTGAAAAGAACAAAACATTCTGCACTATTTTTCTTAGGATTTGGACCACTGAGTTGATCCACCATGTTAATACCATAAGTAATTGGATCTCAAGTGCGGTTGATTTATGTTTGGATAATGTATTGGGGGGTCATATTACTAAGTTTTCTATAGATTTTACCCAGTCATATAGTGTTGCAAAAAGAGATTTATTTAAAGGTATGAATTGAAGATATTTGAAATACTATCTATGTGGATCGAGATACTGTTGTGTGATAAGGTGGCTATGAAATGGGAATAGGATCACCCTAGTAGCTAGGAACCTTCAAGGGACTGGGGGCTGACGAAGGGATGGTATGAGAGTATGGAGAAGAGGGATGTAGGAAAGAATAGATAAGGAATGGATGGACTAAGAATGTTGAGAGAAAAATAAGGTGTGACAAAATAAGAGGTTGGAGTGTTGCGCAATGGAAAAATATTTCGATACATTAGGAAGATGACTATGGATAATAGAGGAGCATCACAATCAGGTTGAGGAAATAGATACTAGTGTAGTACCCTAGATCGAAGGAATACCACACACATAAATGAAGGAAAAGGAAAAGGATCGTCAGCTCATCCCATCAGTAGGAGATCCATTACATCCCATTATCCCCACTCAGGCCAAACTATGTGTCCAACCCATGACCCCGTGTGCATCACCAAGGTATAATTTTTTTGGGGGAACATTTATAGTTTGTGAAGGAAGAAAGGATAGAGGTAAAGGTATTCAGAATGGTGGAATTAGTGTGACAACCCCGAATCAGTTAGTGACACCAAGGAACAATATTGCACAGTACATAATGGACGGGGTAAACCCCACTTTGAGAATGCATGTCTTCCATGGAGTAGGAACAATAGATCTAGAACAACACTTGTTTCTCTATGAAGCAATATGGACCATGAATAACATCTAGGATGATGATGCAAAAATTGCATAGTTACTGAAAACATTCAAAGACCACGCATTACTCTGGTATATGAATTATCAATCCACTGTACCTATGGGACAAGACAAAACATTGGCAAAAATTAGGAAATCTATGTTAAAATAATTCCGAAAACCAAAGTTTGAGTCACAATGTATTATGGAACTAAAAGAGATCAAGTAGCTACAGAATGAATTAGCATTGGATTTTGACCAAAGAATCAAGATATTGATGGATCAGTTGAACTTTTAGATTCCAGATGAGAATCATAGGGAATGGTTGTTGGCATACTTAAAGACATAAGGAAACGTGTGTGTGTCTGTCATTCATGGAAAATATCAGTACGATCAACAACGCAACGATAATGGCATGGAAATGGCAAGATCAACAGTGAAGAGAAACAATGATCATTGGATTCCATTCATAATTCCTGATGACCATCAGATCTGAATTCTGATAGGAGGAGCACACACTAGAAGAGAACAGATCTCAGGCGTCAGATATGAGCCTGAAGACCGACCATTAGATCCAGAAGAAGGAGCATGATCTTTACATGCAATATGAAGCGGGCTTACAAAGTCCCGAAAGTAGGAGGACCGTCCATATTCAAGAACGAAACGTGGCGAGCGACTAGAATTTCGTCGACTTGCACATTGGAGGAGTCAACAGAGCATGGTTTGAGATCAACATGATATATGAAATCTTGAAATGGTCTGGGCCATCATATCAAGGATTGATATGGACCATTGGATCGAGGTATTTCATGTACCGTTTGATGTAGAGTACACGTGGCTAGAGGTCGGCATTTCGCTGACTGGAAATTCAAAGGAAGGAGGTTCTCTATCCTTTGAAATCGTGAAACACAAAACCAAGATTTAATATGAGTCATCGATCAAAGGGAGAGCGTGGACCGTTGATCTGGCTCCATTTCGGAGTTTCAAATATCGGGAGTTGGAGGATTCAATGAGACTCATGACAAAAGTGTGAAATCAAAAAGTGCTCATTTGATTGGCGAGTGGTCATAGCGCATGGTCACATCGTCGAGAGTTGGAGGGAGGGGCTAGTGTAGCCAATATCTATTTTAGTGATCGTGACATGGAGAGTCAAGACCCTTCATCATAGGAGTTTTGAAGTTGTGAATTGTGAAGCGCTTTGTGGATAAGCACCTAGTCACCACCAGTGGTCATGTGAGGGGAATAAGCTATCAGTTCTAAGCTCCATTTCAGAGTTTCGCATATCATGTTGATCTCACACCATGCTCCGTTGACTCCTCCAATGTGAAAGTCAGCAAAATTCTAGACGCTTGCCACGTTTCCTTCTTGAAGATGGATAGTCCTCCTGCTTTTGTGACTTTGTAAGCCCGCTTCATCTTGCACGTAAATATTGTGCTCCTTCTTTTGGATCCAATGATGGTCGGTCTTCGGGCTCAGATATGACGCCTGAGATCTATTCTCTTATATTGCACGCTCCTCCTATCTGAATTCAGATTTGACAGTCATCAGGAATTTTGAATGGGATCCAATGATCATTGTTGATCTTCACTGTTGATCTTGACATTGTGTTGATCTTCACCATCAATGACAAACACGCACATGTTTCCTTCTGTCTGTAAGTATGCCAACAATCTCCCGCTTTGGCATTGATGGAAAACTTGAACCTGAAGAACTACACTCTACTCTTCACTGCCTGGACTGCGACTTGGAGTGTCGAGACCCTTCATCACAGGAATGCCAAAATGCAAGATCATGAAATTCAAATTCTGTTTAGCGCTCGGTCATAGCCAATGGGAATATGAGATAAATGCAAGACCCTACAGAATTAATCCAATGGTGTTGATTAATTGGGAATATGATTGAAGGGATTATGTTGCACTTCACAGTTAATTGATCAGTTATGATTCAGTTAGTAGAACTGAATCATAGTTCTTGGACGTTTGGCGATTCAGTTGTTGATGTGTTTTCTTGGAGATTCAAGGTGTAACTGAATAGGTGGTATAGGATAAAATGGAAATGCAATGACTATGGTAGGTTGGTTCTTCAAACTAGAAAAATGAGTTGAACTGCAAGAAGGGTAAAATTATAGTATGCATAGTGTGAGATAAAACTCAGAGATGCTGAACAGATAGAAGCAAGAGAAGAATTGCAGAATAGTTTGAAGCAAAGAAGAATTGTAGAATAGTTTGAAGCAGAGAAGAGCTGCAGAACCTGTAGAAGCATAGCAGAATTGTAGAATAGAGAAAAGTATAGAAGAATTGTAGAACATAGAAGAAGTGGTAAGAATTGAAACACATGTATTGTTGGTTATTCAGTCATTTATTTATAATCAGAGAGGTAGGGTGGTGCTAGAGAGGACTGTGGTCCTTTGATATTCAAATTGGTACTTGAATATTGGAAGTTGTATCTTCCATCTAGTTGTGTCTAGAAAACAGGGTGGCAGGGTGGTGCTCGGGAAAACACAAAGTTTAATGTATGCAAGTTGGTGCTGGAACATTTAGGGAGTTGATGCTTCCTTCTAGTGGGTGCTAGAGAAACCAGAGAGTTGGTGCTCTCAACAAGTTGGAGCTTGTAAAACAGAGGTAGTAGCCTCA
>JASDQU011101217.1:0-11072 GCA_032191745.1 Picea mariana | reverse complement strand
TTCTTTAATTGAAATAATACATTATTATTCTCCATAAAGGATTGATCTCAAAGTTGCTTCCTTTCCTTATCTGTATTAAATCTACTCTATTTTGTTGAAATTTCTTTCACTAGAATTTTGTTGGATTTGAAGTGCAACATTTTCTATTTGATAATTTGTTTTACAGATGGACAATCTAACAGATCTTTGAAGGAGAGGATTCAACCATTAGATTGCAACTCTACTCCTGAACATGATAGTTTAGTCATTGTATTTGTCATATTTTTTTGGTATGGTTTTCTTAAATGCTTTGATCATTTGAATAACTTTTGTCATACATTACATTCAAAATCATTTAGTTTAGTTCGTTTGTTACTTTTGCTTGAATATTATTGTTTCACTATAATTGAAGTTTTAAATATTTGTTTTCTTTATTATTTATAGATATTGTTCAGATTGGATTTGCCCGGGATTAAGTTCCATTACATACTTTGAAATTCTCGTTTTCACAAGGTTTCTAGTAAATCTTGTAGCCATGTACAACTTGTAAATTTTGTGAATTTATGTAATGAAGTGTAAGGTTATCTAATCTAATAGATCATTGTAAATACTTGAAATATGAAAGTTAGTAGTTAGGATCTTAGACAAATTTTCATTTATTTATTAGATAGATCATTTCATCATCTAATGGAGCCATTAAACCTGTCAGGCATAATTAACTTAAATGGATTAGGTTACACTTAAACGAACTCGCACCAGACTATTCCATTTTAGTTGATGAGTGGTCAATATCGCCCATCAACAAATGACGTTGGAAGGAGGGTCGAATGACAAGCTGGCCTTGCAGAGTCTTTATTTGAAATGTATTTAATTTCTCATGGATCCTACCCAAATCATTGTGTTGGAACATTCTTTTCATTTCTCATTACCCGATGTTTCCAACAAGACAATTAGTCTCTTGTCAAAACTCACCTTTGGTGGTGAAGAGAACGTGTTTGCAAAAAATGATCTTAATAAGTTTTCATGTAAATGTATCAAACATGATATTATTGATTTAAATGTTTTATGCAGATTTTTCACATTCGCTTTCAGAGGTCGAATCAAATTATGATTCGAATATTTTTTGGCCTATTCCATTTTCGATTTGTTTCAATTTGTGAATGAATTTTTAGATTCCTTCAAGGATTATGATTACAATAAATTATGTGAAGAATTTGAGGCTCTACTAATCAAGAATGATTCATATTTAGAATATGTTTCAACAAAGATCAACCATGTTGTTTGTAAGTTTCACCTAGATGATTTTGTTTCGTACTAAATCTTATTTAAGATGCTTGTGCCCCTTTTATTCATCAAGATTCAATTGCAAATGATGAATTAGATACAAATCATAATGTCAATTTGCAAGATGAATTTTGTTTACAAAATGAGATGGATTTGTTAGAAAATTTTGAACAAACAGGAGGGGTAGAACCAATTAAGAATAATATTACTGACAAAGTAACTAGTATTTATTACCAAAAACTTCATATTCAATCTTCTACTAATGTAGATATAGTGGAAGAGAATTTGATTTTGAATCAAGGTGCATGTTTATATTCTTCTAACTCTTTCTCTAATCAATTCCCAAATTCAATTATTGATGGACACATAGGTGATGTGTATGATCTTAAATGTTATGATATTTTAATAGAATCAATTAGAGATATAGATCTTCAATTTAAAGAAAAAACCTTATATCCTTATCCACAAATCACACCTTGTTTACAATAAATATTATATACATGTCATAAAATTGTTTTCGAAAGACCTATTGAGTGTATTATTATTGAGAGTGTATCATCAAAACAAAGTGAAAGCATTAAGGCAAGTGAAGTGGAATGTCTTTGAAATATCATTGTTGATTATCATTGCTCAAGAGAATATTTTCATTTTCTTATTGACGATTCTTTCTATTCTTTATATCCCGATCTTTCCTTAGGTTCAGATGTGCATAACACTTTACCCACTTTATTCTACAATTGGACATCACAATCTGATATTTTTGATATATCAAGTATTGGTGATGTAATTGTTAAACATAAGAATAATAAAGACAAATTTGACATTCTTTCACTACAATCATTCACAAGAGAGAAATATATGTTGTGAGATGATCCTTCTCAATTAATTTATGAAAAAGAGCATGCATTCATTGTGGAGATCGAAGATTCCATACTTCATATTCATTCATTGATTATATTAAACTCCGATGATTCTACTGCACATTTGGAACCAATTCATCTAATCAAAAGGAATGCTCAAACCAACAATTTGTTTTCTATAATGAATCCTCATACGATGCGTTTATTAGTTGTAGATCTAACTCATCAAAGCGATAATTTTCATTCTGATTTTCGTGATAGGATTGAAGATTGGCTTGTGAACTCATATCTAAAAAATCTTTAGAGTAATGGTAAAGTCGTGCTTACTTTGTTTCTTATTGAAAATCTAGGAGGTAAGCATGACATTTTTTTTTCATATCCTCCATGCAAAGAAATTCATGAACCGGTGGAGAATTGTCAGGAGAATGGGGCACTTCATTCTTGGCCAATGGCTATGTCAGGTCCCTATAATTTTGGCAAGTTTTCTAAATTTAGTTACATTCTTCCATGCTTTTGTGATCAGTATCATGATAGAATTGCAGATTGTTTAGAGGGTTCATATATTAAAATATTTCGACATAATGGTAAGGATATACTTATTTTGTTTTTGAATGAAGAACATAAAGGTAAAGGTAAGTATGATTTGTTTATTTTTTGTTTATGAAATACTTCAATCCATCTCAATAATTGGAAATTTCTTTTTCTTTGCATGATTGGAGTTACTTCAATAGTTAAATTGGAAATTTGATTTCACTTAGTTCATGTAGGGTAGAATAATGTAGAGTAGATTTAAGAATAGGTTAGATTTTATTTTATTTCTTTCACTTTGTCAATTTGAATAAGTGCAACAAGGAGTCACTTTCAGGACAAAGGAAAATCATCATTCAGGGAAGTCTTCTCTTATTTTATTTTTCATTATTCATTTTCTTTCTTATCATGTTTAAGTGTTTCCCTTCAAGTCATTTCTTTAGTTTCTTATTATTTTTTTAGCTTTATTTCATAATGTTTTATTATGATCATTTTTTCAAAACTAGTAAGCAAGGATAACCTAAGTAAACTAATGAAAAGGATCTCAAATTTTGATTATATTCCATTTAGCATTACCTTTAAAAAGTCATATCTTAAAATAATTTATCAATACACGTGACTTAACTTTGCAATGTTTATATGGGCATTTCTCTACAATTTTAAAAATCGAAATGTTGTAAAGGAGACGAGCGATAAACAATTGAAATTGATTTTAGTCTTGACTTATTGAATGGAATTAACTTGTTTTGAAAATGACAAATCGTGACTGCACACTTTAATAAAAGATTCGTTAATTTTTCTTGATTTACATAATCTGTAATAAAGAAGGCCTTATTAGCTTAACATTTTATGCGGAAAATGACAATTTTGATACTAATTCTTCATCTGAAGGAAATAAATACATTTAAAGGGTTTCACTACAATCAATTCAATTAATCATTTTGTATTTTATGAATTTATAAACTTATCCCCTTTACGACACACGTTCCTTCTATTGCGACAAAAGCAATTATTGGACATGGCATTATGTTGTTGGTGTTGGAATACCGAGAGGGGGGGTGAATCAGTATTACCCTTTTTTCAACAATTAGAAGTTACTTTTATGTTTTGTTAATTACCACAATAGATCAACAATGGAATTTTTTGTAAAATCAATTATATAAATATAATTAATAGGAATTACAAGACCTTGTGAAGAATAGTGAAGAACACCGATCCTTTTTAGAGCACCAACTCTAGGAGACACAAATCCCTTTCTTGAAGGCACCCAACCTAGGAAGCACCAACTCCATTATTTGTTAGGGCACCAACCCTAGGAAGCACCAACTCCCTTGTCTTTAGGGAACCAACCCCAAGAAACACAAAATACCTTCAATTACACTTACTTAGTAAAGGATATGAATCCTTTTGTTCTCCTCCCTTTCACCCTCACTTCATAAGAATAATGAGTTTTTCTTCTTGGACTTTGTTGTTGTTTTAATATTATGATCTAGACTACAGAGACCCCTCTTCTTCACCATTCTTCCTTTCTTATATAGTCAACCAACTCGTGTGAGCTATGAATCATTGTGTCCCTTTGTTTTGACCATCAGACCTCTTTATTTAGATTAACAAAAATAATGTTTGTTTTTCTTTATTATTATTCAAACATTATCGTGAAGGATTTTCAAATTAGTTAGAGTGTTTTTCATAAATTGATCACTGATATGGATCGATTTTGTTTTTAACTTGATTCCATGTCTCTGCAAATATTGCAGATATCAAATTCTGCAGAGGTGATTCCTTCAAACCATTTACATGTGACCGTATGCACAAAACCACGAGCTTATAAATTTAAGCGATGTTCATGACTTATGTGTTCATAACCCATGACCATGGGCTGGAACCTAGTCTTCTGGATTTCGGCCTTCGGGAATTTTTTCTTTCATCCAATATTCCAAAGTTTTGACCATATGTGTTTCATTATTATCATCTTCTTACTAGATTCTACATCATCATCTTCCTGTTGATATTGTACATCTTCATCTTCTTGTTGAGATTTTTTATCAATGCCTTGGGATATGCTCTTTTTTAGATCATTTATCTTTACAATGGCACTTTCCACTATCTTTAGTAGTCTAATATTATAACAAATGTATGCTTTATTATTAGATGAATATCCTAATCATATTCCTTCATCATTTCTTGGATCAAACTTTCCTAGGTTATCTTCATCATTCTTTATGTAACATTTACTTCCAAAAGCTCTAAAGTGTTTTATACATGCTAGCCTTCCAAACCATAGTTCATAAGAGGTTTTATCATGTTCGGGTCTCAACTGAGTTCTATTAAGTATGTGGAATTCTGTGTAGATTTCATCTCTCCATAATTTTTCTAGAAGCTTGGATTCATTTAGCATGGTTCTTGCATCTTCTTGAATTGTTATGTTTTTCCTTTCTACCACTCCATTCTATTGAGGAGTCCTCAGAGATGAAAACTTTCTTTTGATACCATGATTTTGATAGAATCGAATGAACTCTCTAGAGGTGAATTCTTCTCCATTTTCTGATCTTAGACATTTAATTTTGAGATCTGTTTAATTTTCGACAAGGGATTTGTATATTTTAAATTTCTCAAAGGCTTATGTTTTTTCCTTTAGAAAGAATATTCAGGTCAATCTTGTGTAATCATCAACAATCAACATTAATATCGTTCACCATAAGTACTTTTAGTTCTGGTTGGTCCACATAGATCTGTGTCAATAATTTCTAATGGTTTTGTTGTGGAATTATCTTTTGTTTTGAACCTAAATCTTGTTTTCTTTCCTATTTGACAATGTTTACAAATATAATATAAAGGCTTAATCACTTTTGGCAGGTCCCTAACTTCCTTTTTCTCGTTGCATTTGATCAAGTTTTCAAAGCATAAATGTCCCAACCTTCTATTCCATAGAAATATTTCATCTACTTGGCTTAAACAACATTTTTCTTCTTCGTCTATATTAAGGATGTACACATTGTTAGATGTTCTTGGTGCAACTGCCACTAGTTTTCTAGTGTCCTTTTTTCTGATCTCACATTTCTGAGAATCAAAAGTAACTATGTGACCCTGATAACATGTATGACTTACACTTAGGAGATTTGGTTTGAGATTTTCTATCAGAAGTACATCTTCAACTTTGGTTTTATTATTTCCTAAACTAACAGTGCCTTTTTCCAGGATCTTGGCTGACATGTTATATCCAAAAGTTCCTTTTCCTTTTCCTTTCTTATTTAACTTGAGAAATTTACTTTGATCTCGAGTCATGTGTTTGGAACAACCACTATTTACATACCATTGAAATCCTTGATTTCTTTCATATAAGGCTACATTGCACTCTATTTGTTTTTTCTTCCATACTTTTTTATTATGAGAAATATTTGTCTTTTTATCATATTTTGGAAATCTAAATTCACTGGTTTTATGACCATAGTTGTTGCATTTTTGGCATTCACTATTGAAGTCTTTCAAAGGATAAATTGAGTTATAGTTTTTTTTATTATACTTATTGTTCTTATATCTTTGGAAATTTCTACAATTGTATTGTCCATAAGCTTTGCAGCGTATTGGCTTATGTCCAAAATTATTGCAAGAGCCAATAAATATATATTTAGGGGGATTCCTTCTAATGATTGTATTTTTCTTGTCATATTTCACTCTAGTAGGGAGTATTGATTTATGTTTATTTGTAACATTTTTCAATGGTATCATCTTTGCCTTATTATCTTCTTTCCTTAACGATGTTTTCAGAGCATATGCGTAACTGATTGGTTTCTTAACAGATCCTTTTGATGTAGAAGTTGAGTCTTGGGTGTATCCCAAACCAGTCTTGTTGTTTGGTGACCTTTGACTATTGCGAATTTCATCCAATATCTTTGAACTATTTCCAAATTGTGATCCCTTCTTTTCTTTCTCAATTTGACTTTTTAGCAACTTAATCTCAACTTCTAGTTAATGACATACTTTGTTTTTTATCATTAAGTTGTTGTAAAATGACTTCTTCAATTTTATTAGCTTCCAGGAGATGGGAATTCGAATCACTAATGGTTTGTTGTGACTCTTTGATGGTTTTGGAAACTTCCCTCTCTCTTTATTTAGTAGCTTCTTTAATCTCTAGAAGCTCTTCCCTTAGTACATTTTTTTTTTTTAGTTTTTCTTAGTTCTTCAATTATACTAAGGAGTTATTCTTCAAAGTTCTCTTCTTACTCATCTTCTCAATGTTTATCATGTTGATTTTTTATTCCCATAAATAGAATCTTTGGTTCATCTTCTTCATTTTCTTCTGATGAGCTATTGTCTTTTCGGGTAAAGAACATTTTCTTTTTTCTTGTAGAACTTTTTATTATTATTAGTGTTTCTTTTCTTCTGATATTTTAAAGTTATTTAGTAATTACTTTCCTCCTGCTTAGGATATGGAGATTTATTGGCAAAGTGTCCAATTTTTCCACAGTTGAAACATATTAGAGGAATATTTCCTTTGTATCTCCATGTCCCTTTCTTGAGTTTATTTCTGAAGTTGGTAGTTTCCTCATCAGATATATTTGATAACTCGTCATTGGTATTTTTCTCCTTCCTCATCTTTGTTATAGATGCTTTAAAGAATTTTTCTATTTTTGATGATTTATCATTCCCTGTTCTCATTTCATATGATGTAAAAATTCCATGAAACTGATCGACTGTGAGTGTGTCAAGATCAAACATTTATTCAATTGTAGAAATAGTGGCATTATATCTCATAGGTAATGATCTTAGTATATTTTTCACAAAGATTTTATCAGTAAGTTCTTCTCCTATTGCTCTGACTGAATTAACCACTTCATCTACCCTATGAGGGTATTCAACAATGTTCTCTTCTTCTTTGATTTTCAGATTTTCAAACTGAGTTTTATAGGTTCGTAGTTTTGATTCCATCACTTTTCTATCTCCTTCATATACAACCTCCAATTTGTCCCATATTTATTTGGTTGACTTACAATTAATAACCTTTACACATATAGAAATTTTCAACCCTCCTTCAATTGCAATAAATTCTCTTGAGTTGCCATTGCATATTTTATTTTTGCAACATATTTGGGTGGAGTATTTGGTGCAGTGTAACCATCTACAACGGATTTCCAAATATCAAAAACAAGATCCAACAAGATGTTTTTCATTCTTATTTTCCATAGAGCATAGCCACCTTGTTATCGAGTAAATCGGTGAATGAGGACATAGACTAATCCCCCTAGATCCACCTAGATCTAGAACAAAACAAGACAGAACATGATGCTTTCCCTAGGTTTCAATCATTGATTTTAATTAGCAAAGAAGGAATAGATAAAATACCTTATGAATCGCTTCATTATGTCTCTTTTGATCCTGCCTTACTCCAATGTTCCTATGAGATCATATACGCAATAGCACAAATCAACCAATGTGAAAGAAGCAATAGTGAAATTCAATGACAACCTAAACATGTGATCAAGGAGTCATGTAATAAAATATCAATCATTTTATGGGAAAGAGACATGCCACCGTATTATATTAATTAAAGGTAGAAGATATAACCGAATAGCCTTGATGTCGCAATTTCCCTTTCAGTGGCCTTTTGTTCTGACACAGACATACATTTGTTTCGACATTTTCATGAAGATTTCTCTCAAAAGATTGATGGATGAATGGAGACCTCAAGAATCACTTGAAATAGGATTCTTCACATAGTCTTGAGCCTATTGTTTCTTTAGTATCTATGCTTCTTTATGCTTGTACCTCTAACCTTTTCCATGAGAAGCCTATCATTATATAGGAGAAGCTGAAGTGGTTAAAGAGATGTGGATGATCCCATAAAATTAGATAAGTCAGTAGGACCGTAACCATACATACACCACCTCATATTTCCAGAAGATTCCACTTCTAGAAGCTGCTATAACTTCTTTCCTCTTTTAGTTTTAAAGCACCACCATGACCTGCCTATATAACAGCCTGTGGAAATCCCATAGGATGGCTATAGTGCAGCATGCATAAATCAGGGATTTCCGCACTGTGTAAAAGGAGCAGGCCGCGACGACCTTCCAAAAATTCATCTTGCAAGGGTGGAAAGAGGTTGCTTTTCTCAGGCAAAAGATTATATTGGGAACCTAAGCACATTTTTATGTAATCATCATCAGGGTGACCAAAATAATTTGTAACAAAATGCCCCCCAAAGCCGAAATACTTTGTAAAATAAGTGTGTATGTTTCAAGAACTAGGGGCGCACCAATCAGAAACCTGCAAACAATCAAGCATCTGTAAAATATCACACCATGTCCGAAGCAAGAATTCCCATGTTCAAACTGTAAATGATTGAAATCGGAAATGTAGGTCATGGCCACCAATTATACAACGTGGATCCATGTCAACAAGATTCTGCATAGCCACTAGGAATACATTGTGGATCCATGCATCGAAAACTCAAGTACTAGAAGGATAAGATCCTATGGTGAGGTGGCCTCCGAATGGTTTGGATATTACTCACTTTCATGATTTAGTGGGATCATCTTAACCTCCTCACCTTATCCTCTTCAACTTATAAAAGGAGAGGATCTTGTTGGAGTTACTTCACATACACCTAGGATTTATTTTTCCTAAGGTTATTCCTTGTTTATTAGTCATAATTAGTCATTATCTAGTCTCCTATATTTTAGGGGAGAACATTCCACCTGGAGAATATTCTCTTTCAGTTGACACTTCAGTTTGACTAGTTGAGTTGAGTTTAGATGTTTCATTGGTTTTCTCACCATGCAACATTGAGATCATCACCAACTCACTACTCTTTGTTTAGTCAGTTAACTGAAGACTAGTTGAGTAGTTAACTTAGCTAGGTGGCAGTTCACTCCCGTAACTGCCTGAGAGACTAGACTAGGTGGAAGTTTACTCTTGTAACTATTGGTGTGTGTCCAGATCAATATAGACCACCACTATGGCTCATTAATTACTCATTTATCCTATATATATTGTAAATTATTCACTCTTTGAGTGTGGAATATGGTTAATGAGAATTCTTCCATTATTTCTATGTTGCTTCTTCTTTCTCAATTTCTCTCTGCAAATGTGTGTAGTATTTTCTAGATAGATCTATTCCATGTAGGTTCAACACATTTACATGGTATCATATTTGACAGACTGCTAAGCAAAATCTACACCAAATCATTTTTTGCAGGTACAAAATATTGAAGACAACAAAAGATGGATTATTCGCCAGAAATACTTCTCATGCCTCATAACTATTTGGAATGGAAGCCAAAAATTTTTCTTCTGCTAAGATGCAAAGGCTTATACCAAATAACCATGGCAATGGAAGTAGAGCCCGATTCTGTCGATGAGAAAAATGACTTTCTCAATAGACAAGATATGGCCATAGGAAGTATCGGCATGTCTGTTTCTCCTGAACTTTTCTATCAAGTATATGAAGAATCACAAGGATTAACTCCAAATAAATTATGGACCAGATTGGAGGTTCTATTTGGGAATAAAGAATAGTGTGAATATTTCATGCAAGAGGTCGAACAGATAGAGCCAGAAGAGAAGCCACCAAAAGATCAAGCCTCTTATTATGAAGAGTCTTCTACAAATGTTTTTGCAGAAAATTGTATTCCAATAATTGAAGATGATGTCTACTCCATTTCATATTTATTTTCTAAAATTCATGTGGAATATATATATGGCATGCATCTTAGGAGTCACATGCAAACACTTTTTCATGCACCATGCATGCATGTCAGGAGACAAAAAGAGAGCCGCGCACATTAGATGCCATTTTGATATTTTCTATGAAAAATTTGCAGAAACAAATTGGATATTTGAATTCTTCTCGGGAAAATATCCAAGTTCAAAAAAAAACCGTCCAAAACGGAGTTCGGGAACTGAAGTTATGATCGTTTCAAAATCAACAAAATTTCAGCGTTTTTCCGAAAACGGTCGTACGGTTTTCAAAATTTCATCCAAAATTTATTTGGATATTATTCATTACACGAAGATAAAGTGTATATGTGTAACGAACCACCTCGTTATGACAACCGTTCGAGTGATAGGTGCAATTTTGTTTTTTGTGTTTAAGGTGTGTGCGCGCGTGTGGAAGTATCAACATACTTAACTCTACGTCGCCACTCGACGACCAACAAGACGCAACCACAACAAAAGTAAAACTGACCACTAAATACGACTGACCACCCACCCGTCCTGCCCTGCACGGTTAGGACCTCCATGACACATAAGCAACGCTCAAGCCCGGTTTCCTATCGTCTTTAACCATTCAAGGTCTCAGGGCTGGCGACTGTTCTGAGGAACATGGAGGTGTCTACATCCCACCCGACACAACAGGCCAAGCAACCAACTGACCACAATCAAGTACAACATAACTAAGAAGAACAAGTGCACCCCTTACAG
>JASDQU011101216.1:10578-35522 GCA_032191745.1 Picea mariana | reverse complement strand
TTATGGTGATATAATCGATGATGATCATGTTAGGATAATATTGTTCTTATAAACCATAAATTGTAATTCTTGCTCCTTAAATGGAATATTATGGTGATATAGTTGGTTGTAGCAATGTTAGTGTAGTGTTGTTGTGACCCTAAAACGTAAAATCTTACTCCTTAAATGAAATGTTATGGTCATATAGTCGGTTATGACAATGTTAGAATAGTATTGTTTAAAAAAAAAAAAACGTAAATTGTAAATCCTTACTTCTTAAAGGAATTATTATGGTGATAAGGTTGGATATGGCAATGTTAGTGTAGTGTTGTTTTGTAACCCTAAAACGTAAATTCTTACTCCTTAAAGGAAATATTGTGGTGATAAATCGGTTACGGAAATGTTAGAATAGCATTGTTTCCATGAACCATAAATTGTAAATCCTTACTCCTTCAATGAATTGTTATGGTGATATATTTGGTTATGGCAATGCTAGTGTTGTTTGTAAACCATAAAATGTAAATCCTTGCTTCTTTAAATGAAATGTATGGTGATATAGTTGGATATGGTAATGTTGGATTAGTGTTGTTCCTATAAACCATAAAATGTAAATCCTTACTCCTTAGACGAAGTGTTACGGTGATATAGAAGTGAGTTAGGGTTGGAAACCTCTCGTAGAATGATGTGGGTAATTAGATTGCTATGTATGGTAACGAGCGTTAAGATGATTTCATGGCCAGAAGGAGAATTAAATCAGCTTAGGTTCAGCTGCTTTTGTGTTATATTGTTAAATGAATAGTTATGGTTACCTCCCCACGGATCTAGAACTTATATAATCGAATGAATGTGAGGTAACGTGTCGACCTGTTAGATTTTTGGGAAGACAGATATTGTTGTTATCAGTATGGTTATGTGGTTGAATGTGGTCGAATTGGTTAGCTTATAAAAATGCAAGGTCTTAAACTTGTACCATCAATCTTAGGTCATAGTATTGGGGGGAGATCGAAATTCATTGCTTTACCTTCTGTTAGGGGTAGAAGGGAAGCTAGTGAACTAATGGTATTTAGAAGCAGTAATGGGTCGTAACTACAATGCTAGCTGAGTCAGGGATAATGACTCATTCTAATGATGGTTGATTGCTATCAGAGTTCTTTGGGATGCGCTTCTGTAGTGGTCGCGGTTTTCTTAAGTAGCAATGTACTCGGTTGTTTCTTCTACACGCGCGCACACACTTAAACAAAAAAAAAATTTGCACCTGTTTCCGGATTTGTTGTCGTAACAAGGAGGGTCGTTACAGGCCAATCATGTTCGTCACACTGCGAAAATATGGTTATGTTCATCACATTGCGACAATGTGGTTATGGCCAGTCATGTTCGTCACATTGCGACAATATGGTTATGTTTGTCACATTGTGATAATGTGATTATGGCGAGCCATGTTCATCACATTGTGAAAATATGATTATATGTTCGTCACATTGCGACAATTTGGTTATGGCTAGTCATGTTTGTCACATTGCAAAAATATGGTTATGTTCGTCACATTGCGAGACTCGGTGGTGTGTTCATCAAATTGAGAGACTTGATGCTATGTTCGTCGCATTACGAGATTCGAGGTTATGTTCGTCACATTCCGACAATATGATTATGTTCGTCACATTGCGACAACAAGGCTATGTTCTTCACATTGTGACAATATGACAATATTTGTCACATTATGACAGTGGGGTTATGCTTGTCATATTGTGATGATAGGCCTATGCTTGACACATTGTGAACAATATGGTTATGTCCATCGGCTTGTTATGATGACATTATGTTAATCACATTGTGATGATGAAGCTATGTTCATCACAATGCAACAATATGGTTATGTTCATCACATTGCGAAAATATGGTTATGGGCAATCATGTTCGTCACATTGCGAAAATATGGTTATATTCATCACATTGTGACAATGTGGTTATGGCCAGTCATGTTCGTCACATTGTGACAATATGACAATATTCGTCACATTGTGACAATATGGCAATATTCATCACATTTTGATAGTGGGGCTATGTTTGTCATATTGTGACGATAGGGCTATGCTCGACACATTGTGAACAATATGGTTATGTCCATCATCTTGTGATGCTTATGTTATGTTCCTCACATTACGACAATATGGTTATGTTTGTCACGTTGTGACAATATGGTTATGGCTAGTCGTGTTCGTCACAGTGTGAAAATATGTTTATGTTTGCCACATTCCAACAATATGGTTATGGCTAGTTATGTTCATCACATTATGACAATAAGGTTATGTTCGTCACATTGTGACAATGTGGTTATGGCCATTCATGTTCGTCACATTGTGACAATATGGTTATGTTCATCACATTAGGATAATGTGATTATGGCTAGTCATGTTCATGACATTGCAACAATATGGTTATGTTCGTCACATTGTGACAATATGGTTAAGGCAAGTCATGTTCGTCACATTGCGACAATATGGTTATGGCAAGTCATGTTTGTCACATTGCAAAAATACGGTTATGTTCATTACATCACGAAACTCGATGTTATGTTCATCAAATTGAAAGACTCGACGCTATGTTTGTCACATTGCGAGATTCGAGGCTATGTTGAGAGGGCCATGCTAGAGACATTGTGATGTTACTATGGTTGTCGAATTGTGACGCTAATATGGTCATCACATTGCAACACTACTATGTTCGTCGTGTTGAAACGCCTGATTTTGTTCATCGTGTTGCAACGTATGATTTTGTTCACCATGTTGCAACGTTTGATTTTGTTTTTCATATTGCAATGTCGGGTTATGTTTGTCACATGACAATATAGAAAGGAAGCTTTGGCCAAGTTTTTTTTTTTTAAATTTGATGAATTGTTTCCTTTGTCACAAAGATAGGAACTTTGAAATGATTGATGATGTGATGTATTACATAGAAGGAAACTTAGAATCATACTTGTTCTAAGGAAATTTATAGCAATTTATCTTTAACTTTACAAATGATGATTTTTACTTGCTCTAAAGACATTGATATTAAGTGGTTGAACTTTATAGATGATGAATTATGTTTATTCTAAGGACATTGATAGTAAATCTGTTTGATTTACACTTGTTCTAAGAATATTGATAACAAATCTACTTGATTTATACGTTATATATGATGATTTATATTTGTTCTACATACATTTAAAGGAAATAAACTTGTTTTATCACCTTGTTATTACATTAATGCAAAATATAAATTAAACTATTAATTTATATTAATGTACAATGTAACATATGAATTGATTTTTAAAATTAAAAAAAAATGATTTTGATAATTTTAAAATGGAATTTTTAGTTTATTAAAGTTAATTTGAAAAGGTAGAAAATGGTCATTTAGAAATGTGGAAAATGGAAAATGATCATTAATATATTAATAGAACATTAATTTATATACATTAATTTTAACGTAAATTAATATGTTAATGTATTGAAATTACACATTATGACTAATTTACTCTTTACAAAGGATATCATTCATTATTCATAATTATATTTTCCTCTTATTTGTTTTCATTAATAAATCTCTATATTTATCTTTATATTTTTTTTCATTATTTTTCTTTATTATTAAATTTCAACATTATAAAAAATCCCAAACAAAAAAATATAAATAATTATAATAGATTTTTTTATTGATATACAATGTTTATCGAATAATAAAATAGTTGATTGAAATAATAATAATAATAATAATAATAATAATAATAATAATAATAATAATAATAATAATAATAATAATAATAATAATCAGCATATAGTTAAATAGCATATATAATAAAATAATAAAATACAGGTAATTAAAAACCATAATTGATTAAAAAAACATATAATAAAATAGTTAATTAAAGACACGTATATAATAAAATTTATGTATAGACGAAAACGCATTTAATAAAATAGTTTTCCATCTCCTGCCATAGAATACCCAACGATGTAATTTTGCTTTCTCTTAAATTCAAATAGGTACATAGTAAATGTTTTGAAGACATAGTCTATTGGTTTGAATAGTTGGCGGTACAAATTTTTTTCCTGATATATTGGCTGTGTAACTTCTCCGTGAAAGAAAGTAAGATCCTGATATATTGGCTGTGTAACTGCTTCGTGAAAGAAAGTAAGATCTGTGTAATGGCCATGGAGGTTAGGTAAGCCTTGTTAAGTGTAGTTTTCATATGATAACGTGGACTTAACTTGATGTAATAAATAGTTTGAAAGGACGTTATTCAAATTTGAATTGTGAAAAAGATAAATTTATATTTACGTCAAAGGGCTTATTATTGACAATGGGCACAATTAATGATCTTTTAACTTTATTCAACCTTAAACCCTAATTTGATGGCTATGCATTGAAGATGCTGGTATATTCTTAGTCGTCCTCCAAAATCAATGGATCAAATTTATTGTTCATAACTTTCTTGCATTTATCAAGGCATTCGTTAACATGTTTACTTTTTAAGATTTATCTAATCACATTAAAAAATTACTGTAAAAACGTTCTCAATCACGAGTTAACTATGCTATATTTATATTCTGAAAAGGTTTTCATAGTTTTTTACTTCACACTATACTTTTTGATAGTGAAAATGGACGGTGGAATTTTCTTCGCTTTTAAACATCCTGTGCCTTAATATTACCATAGATTTATTAAACATCAACGAGATCCAAAATACTGTTAAGTTGAAAATATTAGCTATAATAACAAATTACTAGGAATATTTTAATCAATGAAGTGCTGGGAATATCAATGAACCGCGTAGACTTCGCTCCCTGAACCATCGGGAGCGAACTGCTGGTAAAACTAACAAAAAAAAACCTGATTAGCACTTGGCTTACTGCTCGTCAAACTCCCATAGTAGTTTTAAAAAAACCCTAATTAGCACTTACTGCTAGTAAAACTCCTTAAATTTGTGTGCCTCTATTAATGGAATTCAGTGCACAAATCAACATAAGTATCAATAATAAATTTAGAAATTAACATAATCATCAAATTCCATTAACATATACTTCAAATATATAAAAGTAAATTTGTAAATTTAATCAAATTGCATCAAAACAATCAGATTGAATCAAAACAATTTATTTATATCAACAACTACTGATATGAAAACTAAACCACTGATATGAAAACTAAACCACGACAATTGTAGATGAAAACTAAACGAGTTAGATGTATGATGGCCGGAAAGCACAGTTGGGATAAGGATGAGCCGTTTAGAAACCCTGTTTCAATGTTTGATAAACTTAATCTTTTATGTCTTTAAAATTTTGGGTGTAGAGATTTATATGCAAATTTATGTATAGGCTGCCAAAATGAAAATACCTTTACATCTTTGAAAATTCTATAACATTTATAACTCAAAATTGATTACAGCTTCCTGACCATTCTATAACATTTATAACTCAAAATTGATTACAGCTCCCCGACCATAGAAGTCCATGCAATCCATCGATCTGATTCACAACCTTGCCGCGAGCTTAGTATAAAAGAGACCTAAATATATCTGCAGCACACCTAATAGAGAAAACATGTTTATTAAGGAAACTGTGCATTCTATAATGGGTTCTCCCTTTCTATGTCTATGTGATAGTAACAGTGTTTAATCTAAACAATGGAGTTAATACACATGGAATATTCAACGAAATTGCTCGACTCGCACCAAATTTACTAATACAAATTAGCTAACAGAACTAAGCGCTCCCCGACAATGACATTAAATAAACGATAAATATTAAACAACCTGTGCAGCATTTATTGAGGCCTGGTACTTAACGCACTGTTACACCATGAGGAAACTTCGTAAACCCGTGAAAACTTAGTCTCCCATCTGTGCTTCTGATCGAATTATGCAGAACCGTATGTGCAATCTAAATCTGATCCAATTATGAAGAACCGTATGTGCAATCTAAATCCAAAGAAATCACCTGTGCATTCGTATTCATAGAATAATTAAACCCATAGTGGATTTGAGCTCATTCTATCGCCTGTGCATTCGTACCCATAGAATAATAAAACGCATAGAGCGTATTTTGGATAATAGCAGGTGAATATTAAACGTATGTGACAGCTCAGAAACCAAAACGTGGCCTGCCTCCTTAGGTATATGAAGCGACCTACCTCAGGTATATAAGGCGCTTGTCTTTCATAAAAATCTGATGTGGTATCCGTGGCAATGAAGATGAAGCACTGCTCGGTAATAATTCAAATGGGGCAAGAAAAATGTTGCATAGATATTAATTATCGATAATTAATTAAACGTGTAAATTATATGACGGATTGTCATTTCTTAGTATGATTAAGTATGATTAAGTAAACGTGAAAAAGTAAACAAGTTAACGAATATATTTATTAACTCATCAATTTCAATAAGAAATGTCTATCAACATAAATATTAATATTTATATTTTATTAAAAGTATTAATATTAATATTTTAGTGTATTAATAATATTAATAAATACATTATTGTATTTAATGTATAAACTAATTAATTAATACTTAATGTTACTTAACTATATTATTAATAATAAATTCATTATTAATAACATATTTATTGTATTAATGTATAAATGAATAAATGCTTTATATTATATGTTACATTGTTAATGCATTAATACTTTAATAATGCATTATTAATGTATTAACTAATTAATATTCTAATTATTTATTAATGTATTAATATTTTAACGACATATTTATTAAGAGATTAATATTTTAATAATTTATTGATACTTTTTAATGTATTAATTTTATAATATTAATGTTTTAATATAAATACAAATATTTATATCTTTGTGATTAATAATATTAATAAATATATTATTAATATTATATTTATTGTATTAAGTATAAATGAATTAATATATTTTACATTATACATTAATGTATATATTAATTAATACATTACACTATTAATGTATTATTTAATTAATAAAATAATTTATATATTAATATAAATTAATATTTTAATTTATACATTACATTAATACAATACATCAATATATCATTACATTATTAATGTATCATTTTATTACTCTATTAATATTTTTGCAATGTATTAATTAATAATGTATAAATTTATTAATTAATTAATACATTACACTATTAATGTATCAATCAACTACATTATACATTAATGTAACGTAATACTTTAATTTATAGATTACATTTATACATTATTATTATCCATTACATTAATATAATACATTACATTAATAGATCTCATTAATTTATATTACATTAATATAATATTAATGTAATAATTGATTAATACATTAATTAAGTATTAATATATTAATGGTGGTCTGAAAGACATGTAGGTCGTCAATTAGCAATAACCACTTTTATGTAAAATGTGGTTGAACCATTTTTCACCTTTTTAAATTAATAACACATATCAATCACTTTTTACATAAAAATAATTGTTACTAGTTTTATTATGTATAGTATTCAACGAGCACAAATAATCGATAATGTGGTCCAACACATGTTGATAAATGTTACCAAAACACCTCTTAATGTCGCCAAATACCCAACTGGCCTCGACGAACAGGTAAAAGATTTGGAAAGGATAGTGTTCTTGCTGCAGCAAAGCGAGAAGGCTAGAGTTGTTGGAATATTGGGTCTTGGCGGGGTTGGACAAACGACCATCGCAAAATAATTTTTCAACCGTCACATATCAAATTATGGTCGTTCTTGTTTTGTAACTGAATCTGTGATGTGAGAGAAAAGGCACCCAAGAGCTTTCTAAATTCCCGGCAGAGTAAACTTACCTGGCTTACTCAAATGTACAGATAAACAGCACTGATCAAGGTATAGAGGAGCTCAAAAGGCATCTCTCATCTTCTCACCGGGACCGGGCTCTCTTAGTTTTAGACGATGTTGATCATATTGATCAACTGGATGCATTATTTTCACAGTTAAAGATGGCATTCATTCACATAGCTTAGTTTTAATTACATCTCGCAATAAAGATATTCTTACAAGCTCAGGGATTGTAGAATCATCTTTGTACGAGCACAACTGCCTGAATCGACGACAATCCCAAGAGCTATTATGCTCGCATGCATTCAACGAGCCTTACCCTGTTATTCGAGGGCTTCTTTGTGGAAAAGATTTTCAATATTGGGAAGCGCAATAGCACAAAATATCCAAAATACTTTCCAAAGATATATTGAGCAGACTCAAAATTAGCTGTCAGTCTCGATGAAGAGGAGAAGCTAATATTCTTAGATATTGCCTGTTTCTTTATAGGAGAAGACAGGGATACCGTCATAAGAATATGGGACGGATCCGACTGGCAAGGATGGCTGGGTCTTCGGAACCTAGAAAACAAATGCCTTGTGGAGGTAGACAGTGAAAACTGTATAAGAATGCACGACCACCTTACAGATCTGGGCAGAGATGTAAAGAAACTCCGCATCGGCTTTGGCGCCCAGCGGACAACCTTCTTCATAATCTAACCGACGAATCATCTGTACTTATTTTAAAGCTTTCGACGGACTTTCAAAATAGGGTTGTGTTATCAAAATTGTGTCTCTCAGGGTTTGAATTCTTAAAATTTTGCAAGAATGTCAATTTTGTTTCTAACAGCTTCAAGTGAACAATTGAGGTAAGTGGAATTAGCATGGTTCACTGAAATGACACTTTTGAAATACCAACTAATATGCAACAATCTTTTGAAATACCAACTAATATCCGCAGATTGCAGCTGCTTAGGGCTAAAGGTCATAGTGTGGAAAGCATATTTAGTATTGCACAGTCACTACAGCTTGTAWGGCTCTGCTGGTATTGATGTCCGTTTACGTCCCTACCTTCCTGGATTTCACTAAAGCATTCGCGAGTTTTATATATACAGGGGGAAGAACTGGGAACACTGTGGGAACATGAATCTCAGGTAGTCAAATTATTTCTTGACAGAAAATTGTATTTTCTTTCAAATTTGTAAAAATTRCTTGTTCTTCAGKATCGTCTTCCTATACSACAATGCCAAAAAGTTACATGGAGAGGGTTAAATCCACTTCGAAAATGTGAACATTGCAGGCACCTCTGTAGTTGACGGAATTAAATATTKATGCTAACCTTTTAAAGGTTCCAAGTCCATTGTGAGGCTGAGGCAACTTGAAAAATTTGTCCTGAGCGGGAAGACATATATGGGTGGGGTTCCTGGGACTCCGGTTTATCTTAAAACTTTTCCAGACGATTTCTGTGATCTGCATTCCTTGAAACACTTGGAGTTAAAGAGGGAACTGGACGAACCTCCAACGTATCAACTTGCGTGGGTGCTCCGCTTTGCAGGGCATACCAGATTCAGCTGGAAACTTGACGAACCTCCAACTTATCGACTTGCGCGGGTGCTCCGCTTTGCTGGGGCTACCAGATTCAGCTGGGAGCTGGACAAAACCCCATCGTATCGACTTGCGTGGATGCTCCGCTTTGCAAAAGGGAATGTGCCATCTTGTCTCTGCCAACATGTTTATCTTTGCATATTACACACAAGATTCAACTTTTGATTTCAGCATTTCTTATTTTGTCTTTGAAAAGACCTTTGAAGGGTTTATTGTACATTTCAGTAAGCCTATTTCCCTTCCCTCAAGATATATTTCATTCATCTCCATCACCCATTTTTATAATTTATATTTGTCCTCATGATTATAGAATTGTCAAGATATATTTCATTCATTTCTATCACCCATCTCTATAATTTATATTTGTCCTCATGACTATAAAACATCATTTGTACTAGGCCAGGCAAAGGCTAAGACTCAAAAAAGTGTTATTCATTGTATCAACTTTAATATTACTTGGTCATTTTATGTAACATAAAATAATTTAATTATAATATTTTTATGATTCTTATTAAAAACATTAATCTGAAAATCTCCTTAATTATAATATTTTTATGTTCTCGTTCACCCATTAATTGGGAGACATAATTAAGTGGTGGGCACGACTGATGGGCAATTCGCTCATGCAAGCTCACTTTATTTTGCAAGGTTAATGAGTAGTTAATGTTAACTAGTGGAGAAATGCAAGTGTGAGAAACAACACTCATGGCCGATATGAGTAGAAGTCGAATTAATTCACAGCTGAGAAGAAAAAATAAGTTGGTTATTGGTGGGGTCTTACCAATTGAAAACTTATGATTTGGTTTAAATACTTGTTGATGTTTTAAATCCACTATGCCCAAAGCATAAAAGTGTTAATTTTATGCATTGGTCTGTACCTTAAAGGTGTTATTGTGTGGTTGGTATCTTTGAGGCAAAATGTCCAATGGTTGGGTGGAGTCATAAGAGGCACGAGCTTCATGAACAAGAAGATGAGGATGAACAAATAATGGATTGATATAGCTTGTAGGATGTCAATCAGATGGAATATCATATTTTGCATAAATGGAGGAGTAGGAGGAGAGCCTTTCTTTCAAGTTGAACTTCTTGATGCAAGAATTCCAATAATTCTTTATCTGAGTGTTTGTATGCCCCAACAATATAGTAGCAATTTGACACCACCTAAAATGATAATACCATGCATTCCCAAATTAATGGAGGGACCAACAAAACCTTATCCAAACTGTTACCCCTAGGAAGCTCAAAGTAAAGGATAGGAAATAAATAAAATAATAATAAGAGAATAGAGGAGAGTTCCCTTGTGTTCACAAAGACTACAATCAAATGTTGAGTTTGTTATGTATATAAAAGTGGAGTTTGTTATGTATATAAAAGTAGTAGTTGGTAAGTAATTAAATTTGAATATTAATTACTCATAATTTTTTTTTATAAAATTATAATCTACATGTTTTAAATTACAAAAAATCATCCATGAATAACTATATTTTATTAGCAATCCACAAATCTCATATGTTATAGAAAAGATGTAAGAATTTTGAAATATAGAAAGATTTAAAAATTTTGAAATATAGAAAATACTTTGCAAAAATCAAATGCTTGTTTGTCCCATGAGTATAACCACTTCAATTCACTTAACCTCTGTGTTTTCTTTCCCATGTTTAGGGGTATGCTAGTATTTTCTTATGTCCGTGGATTCCAACTGTTTTTCATAAAGAACTGGTACCAACAAAAGAATATCGTCATAACATTTTCTTGTGTCCACTGATTCCGGCTGCTTTGCATAAGTAATTGGGTCTTGACTCCCAACCAAAGGTATCATATCTTGTGATGGTCAGAAAGAGATTTAACAATTGATTATAAAAAATAATTTAACAACAAAAAAGAAGGAGAGAATACTTCATTCAATGTATATCCCCTACCAAAGGAATCATATCTTGTGATTGTCCAAAAGAGATTTAACAATCGATTATAAAAAATAATTTAACAATAAAAAAAAGGGAAATACTTCATTCAATGTATCTAAGGATGTGGTTAGTTGAACAAAATAAGCAACTAATAAATCAACCAGATTTCAGTGCAGTTTAGTTTTCAACTGATTGGCTAAATATTGAGATATAGAAATAGAGTAGCAGAGGACGCCGAAAATTTTCTAGTGCAAATTCTTGTGCTAACATAGGCTCCAAATTCTTGTGCTAACCTAGGCTCCATGGGGGATATAGACCTCCCTATGAGGCTCTAAGAACTCTTTTTACAGGTCCAATGCCTTAGTGTTGGGTTGTGAAGTCGTGATCTGATATATCATGTTGAAGACAACATACTGACAACTTATACTACTCTACTTACAAACATAAAGAAAACACACCTACTCCTGATGGAGCTTATTTATGTACAAAACCTAAGCTAACTAACTTTTACAATGGGCTAGGTGAAGACAAACTTCCACCAAAGCCATTTAAGCAACTTGTTGAAATGAGTCTTTATAATGTCAATGATTAACAACAGACAAGAGGAATATCACAGTAGTTTGAAAACATTACCTATATCTCCTCTGACTGTTGTTGACACAATAAAGTTTACATGCTCCAAAACATTTGATAAATACAACTCCATATACACCCCTACAGGGTCATGAAAATGGTGACAAAACACATGGGACTGATAGCATATTTATTATTCCACTTCAAGCTGCTTACTGTAAACTGTGGGTACAAGTGGAAGAAGGATTGACATAGGTGGTTGTTGATCCACTGATAACTATTGATTTACTTCTGGTTGTGTATAAACAATCTCTTCATGTGCCTCAACTAAGGGTTGCTCCTGGTCAAATCTTTGAGTTACATCTTTTGTGACAATGCCAACCTATGCATCCTCCTCCCTGTCTTCATAGTAATCAAATATAGGATAAGATTGTTGCTCATCATCACTAAAATATTCGTCAAAAATGGGCTTCCCTTCATATCTATGATCAACCTCTAAAACAGTAATTTCATCAAGAATATAACTGCTAAAAATATCCATTTCAGGAACAAAAGTAACTATTGCTTCTAGTTGTTCATACACATGATTTTCATCTTAAACAAAGTTATGAATGTTTTCCTCTCAGAATACATGATTATTCTTTATAATTTCATTTGGAAAGTGAATACAATATTTTTCATCTTTATATTCGACAGAGAAATCTAACAAATCTTGAGCACATTCTACATATCCCTCACAACAGTTATGACAAATACTTTCAGAGGGATAAAACCTTTTGCAGTGTTCATTGAATACTCTTTGGAAATCCTTCAAGGATGAAATGTTGGAAGGGGGTAATGAGAAATACCATTTGTGTGCATCCCCATCCAATGAATACATGAACATTTTCATAAATATATCTTCATGATAGATGTCAAGCTGCTGCATCAAAGAATAAAATTCTTGAACATGCTCAACAGGGCTGTCATTCTCACCTTCATCAAATCTGGGTAGAAGATCTTTCCATTCATCAATTTTAGGCACATGATGTGGATAACCATCTATGGCTGAGAAATTGAGTGGGGAAAACCTTCTAGCCAGGATAGCCTCCATAGCCATTTAATTTGTTTCATTCCAGTGGAGTCACCAACAGATTCTGAACAATGTAGTCGCCGTGGTGAATGTGCAATCTTGAAGGTGTCCAACTTCAGTCACCATGTAAAGCCGAAGCTGTGCAATGTCGTTCTTTCTAGGGAGCTTTTCGATCTTTTCAAATCTGTCTATGGAAACGACACCAAAAATGTTAGCACTCCAAGAGTCACTCCCAGACTACAAATGAGAGTAAGCTTGGTAACATAGAAATGTAAATGGATTAAAATAGTTTAAATAGGTGGATCAACAAGAGAACAGTAAAAAGGAGGGCATCAGACTGCTACAAATACATTCCATTAGGCATGGAGTATAACATCCTACAGATCAAAGGCAATCAAGTTTCCTACCAGAAAAAAGGCTTATGCAAAGATGGATAGAATAATAGAAGGTAAACAAAGAGAATAATATCTACATAACATAGATCCTTTCTGTAATATATATTACAGAGTACTTGAACAATAATCTATGATTAACAAGCAATTACCACAAATCCTTTGCAGCTCATGAATTCATTAACCAAAGGCAAATTTTGATCTTCAAAATATGTAAATATTACTCAATCAAGATGAAAAGATAAAATGATAACAAAGAACACAAAGTCTAATAAGTAACTCTCATGAATCTTTAATGGCATAAATGCTAATTACAACAGGCCCTCAGGCTTACAATTAAGCAAACAAACTGCTCCTCTAGCTCTCTCCTCTCTTGGACCATGAGTCCAACCCCCCTTCCCTCTTGTACAATGAATATATAGCCATATAGGTCCTTTCCAGATCACCCATTCAAACTCCAAACCCTTTCCCAAAATAGAAACAACTACAAACATAAAATGATATGTTTTAAATGATTTCCTGTTTTTCAGGAGGTGAAATTCTGAAAAATAGGCTTCAAAACGCCACTTGTAATTCTCAAAACATAATAGCTGTGTAAAATATAAGAGATTTTTTTTGTAAATAATCTTGTTATGTACAAAAACATCTCTCGATTTCTTTAAATTCATCTCCAGCTGGCTGGAATAGGTGTCACAAAAATATGCCTCAAACAGGAAATCACGAAAACAAAAACATAGGGTTCAAAGATTCTTTTGAATCTCCCAATCCGTGACACTTGTGTGAAAAATGAAAGAGGTTAATGTTCATGTTTCCGTTCTTGACAGTAACCTCCTTCATATTTTTAAAATTCATCCTGGTTCACCCAAAAATTCTCTTGGAAGTCAGATGGTCAAAAATATTAGTTCAATAGTCTAGAACAGAGTTTCTGCAGCACATTCCATAGCACCACTTCTTTGTATAATATATCTCTAACCATAACACATTTTAAAAAATTGAGAGGGGTTTTTTCCAAATCTGATGCTCTGACGCCCGCACGTGAGCCCTAGCTCTGACAGCCTCATCCAGCCGCCCCGATGGCGATCTCAGGAGGAGGGGAGCCGCCTCCCTTGCCTCCTCCTTCAACCACATATTCCTTCAGAATGCTCCTCGCCACCCAAGGTAAGAATATTTCTTCCTCAACGCCACCCAACTTCGTAAAAAAACTCGACTCTATCCCTGAAATCGAGCTGCCTCCGAAACATCCTATGAAAGTTGTCGTCTCCTTGTCCGATCGTGGATTGGTGGGTCAATTCATGGGATTATGGCCATCGACCAGAAATACCGATAACTGGATCCAAAGGATTTGGATGCCGTTGATCCAGAACATCGTCACCTGTTTTGCGGTGGGAAGAGGATTCTACATCTTCGAATTCATCTCTAAGGAAGACAAGAATATAATCTTCAGAAATGGCTTGTACTTCATGGGAACACAAGGGTTGTATCTGAATAGATGAACACCAGAATTTGATCTAGCGGTAGAAGTGCCCAATAAAGTTCCAGTCTAGGTACACCTTCCCAATCTTCTGATCCACTGTTAGAACCCTATCTCTCTCCAAACAATAAAAAATGGTCTTAGGCATTATATAGATAGAGCCGACCCCAAAGATCAATACTCCTGTGCATGCATCTGCGTGGAAGTAGACCTAGAGGTAGGCCTCCCCGAGACAATCAAATTAAAGGTTGGAGATTGGCATCACTTCTAGAAACTTGACTACGAACAGATTCCTTTCAAATGCAGGGAATGCCATGAATATGGCCATTTTCAAAGAAACTGTCCAAAAAACCCTAGTCAAGAGAAAGAAGAAGGAGAAGGATGGAAGCAAGGAAAAAAGGGGAAAACAAAGACCAAACTTAAAGAAAACTGACATGTAAAGGAAACCGTCGCTGTACCCAAGGACTCGAAAGTTCATGCAGTTGCATCCTCATCAGGAAACAAATTCGTTGTGTTAGTAGAGAAGGAACAGATAGAGAAAGTGCTAGAAAATAAATTCAAGGAGGCCCCTCCCATTGAAACAAAAACGCAAGAAGAGACTATCCCCGAAGCACAAAAGCACCAAAAGAATCAATTAGGGCATGAAAGGGGAAAAGGACAAGTGAAGGCCGCAGACGAACAAGAAGAAAACCAAGACACAGAATCAAGAGAGGTGTCCACAGATAGTGAATCTACAGATGCAAGTGGTTCCATTGCCACGCCCAAAAAAGTAGGCAGAGGAAGGAAATCCAAAAAAGAAGAAAGGGAAAATGAAACTTACAAAGAGGTCCTCAATGGATCACATAAAATGATAAATCAATTGATAAATGTAAGAACGACAAGAAAGTAGGCTAAGGCTCATCAAGGAGCCAACACCCCCCTGGCAAGTAGATAATGAAACTAGCCTCCTGGAACTATAGGGGTTTCGATAACAGAGTAAAGGAAGAATCTCTCAGAAACCTAATCAAAATGTCAAACCCTGAGATCCTTCTGATCCAGAAAACAAATATGGAGGAGAAAGAATTCCTCCATGTGAGTAAAGCCCTCTAGAGAAAAGGCTAGGGATAGTAGTTAGCGCAAGAGGAGCCTCAGGCGGTCTGGGAACCCTCTGGGACACTTCGAAATATGAACTAATCTTTGCTGAAACATGCATGCATTGGGTTTTCACCAGCCTTTTACACAAAGAGACGGGTCGACTAGTAAGTCTTTTCAACCTTTATGTCCCAGTGTTATTCTCGAAAAAAATAACCCTAGCCCTAGCCCTAGAAGAGAAAAAAGGTGGGTCCATTGTGAGATACCTTACTAGGGAATGGGTAGAGGATATTATGTTAGATTGGGATTTGGAGGATATCAAACCCTCTAGAGGAAAGTTCACATGGAAAAACAAGAGAGTGGGGCCAGGACATATTGATGCTCGATTAGACAGGTTTTTAGTTCAAATCTCCTTCCTGCTCCTTGTCTTAATCTTCTCATCTAAAATCCTTCCACATAGTGTATTTGATGACAAACAATACTGCTAGAGCTATCGCAAGACAAAAATCTAGGTACTATTCCTTTCAGATTCAGTCCCACCTGAATCCTCTATGAGGGTTTTCAGGATCTTGTAGCCAAAGTTTGGAATGAGAAGGTCTATGGATCCCCCTTTTATGTATGAGCATAAAATCTTAGAAAGCTAAAAAAAGTGCTAAAGAATGGGCTAAAACCCAAACAAGCCCAACCATCAAACGACAGAAAGCACAAAAAAATATGGAAGATCACCAATTAGAGATGGAAGGGAAAGAGATCACTGAAGAATGCCTCGCCAGAGAGGAGCATATCCAAAGGGCAATGCACAAATCCTGTAGAGAAGAGAAAGGGTATTGGCAACAGAAATCAAGAAGCCTCTGGTTAGAATCCGGAGACAAAAACACTACTTACTTTCACAAGCAAGCAGAAGAAAGAAATCAATTCAATACGGTCAAAGAAATCCATGATTAGGATCGGGTTCTAATAGAGTTTGAAGATATAAAAAATATAGCATTCGAAACATTCAAATACGTCTACACAGAAACTCAATCGGATTCCCTGGATCCGAGTATCTACCCACTAACTCTAGTCCCAAACTCTATCCACGATTCTACTAATGTAAAGCTGCTAGCACAAGTCGAGATGAAATAAGTTAAGGAGGCTCTAGATAAGATGAACCCAGATAAAGCTCTGGGTCCTAATGGCCTCACGGCCAGAATCTACCAAAGATTCTGGGAAATAATAAAATCAGACCTGCTAAAAATGATTTTGAAATCTCAGAGATGCAGCAAAATCGGAGGGGGAATGAATTCTTCTTTCTTAGCTCTAATTCCAAAGGAAAAAGGAGTGGTAAGCTTTGGAAGGTTCCATCCAATATCTCTATACAACATGGGATATAAGTTAATCAAAAAATTAATAGCCAATAGGCTAAAACAAATCCTTCCTACCATCATCCTAGAAAATTAGGGCGGGTTCATCAAAGGAAGGAAAATAGTGGACAACATCATTCTAGTTCAGGAAGCATTGCACTCAAGCCATCAAAGAAAAGACAAAGGTATGATTATAAATCTCGATCTTACAAATGCTTTTGACAAAGTTGCGCATGATTTTCTGTTCAAAGTCATGGAAAACTTCGGTTTCGCTCTAGAATTTATAAGCTGGATAAAATCCTGCATCAGACTCCCCTAGATTGCCCCCCTAGTAAATGGTCGAGCAACTAAGTTATTTCAAGCATCTAGGGGCCTTAGGCAAGGCTGCGCCCTCTCCCCGCTTCTCTATGTTATACAAGCCTCAGTGCCAAGCGTTCAACTAGATTATAGCCAGCAACAGTACAATCTCCTTGGCCTAAGAATTTCTCCGCGGGTAAAAGACATTAATCACGCCCAATTCGCGGACGATACACTACTAATGGGAGGAGCAAGTGTGAAAATTGCTAGGAAATTTAAAATAGAACTGGACACTTATAATGAGATCTCAGGAAGTGAATTAAGCCTGCCCAAAAGCAAGATCTATGGGTGGAACACCTCTCCAAGGGAAATGCTGGAGATTTCAAGAGTCCTAGGGATGGAAGGCTTCATCAATTGGGACTACTTTAAATATTTGGGAGTGCCAATTTTCAAGACCAAACCAAAGGCATCTCAGTGGCTCCCTCTAATAGACAAGTTAAAGGGAATAATTAATGCTTGGGGAGAAAAATGGTTAAACCTGGCTGGTAAAGTGGTTCTCATGAAGGCAGTTTTGGCAAGCATCCTTGTCTACCAAAGCTCATTGCTACTAGCTCCTTCCACCATGATTCTGAAAATCGACGCCCTCTTAAGACAGTTCCTGTGGGAGGGAGGAAAGCAAAACGGTAGGAAAATTCACCTCATAAGATGGTGGAAAGTCACCAAACCAATCTCAAATGGAGGCCTCAATCTAAGAGATATCAACGCCCAAAATCTTGCGCTAGAAGCCAAGATGCTCTAGAATCTTGTCTCGGGAATTTCACTTGGAGAAAAAAATCACTCTAGAAGAAGTACTACCATGGCCAAAGAACTAAATGCCTGGACCGACCTACAAAAATGGTTAAAGGGTCTCCAATATTCAATCTCTGTTTAAAATCATTGAGACTCTTCAAGCCCAATCTAATCTAGATACCAGGCAATGGAAAGAATATCAACATATGGGAGGACTGAGTGTTGGGTGACCCTCCATTAAGCTTGATTGAAGGAACAACTCAACTCAGGGCCTGGATGTGATCCCAAGCATTAGTTAAACTGTGGGACATTTCGATCTGGAGTGACGATGAGGACAAAGCCTGGATCAGATGGGAAGCCAACAACAGACCACCAAAGATTGATGGGGAATGTAATACTTTGATGAACTTCTTGCAAGGGAAATCTATGATAAAAGCAAGAAAAAAGGATAAGAGGGGATGAGGCTCACTTTCTGGAAAATACACAACAATAGTAGGGTATAAAAGCTTCACAACAATTCCCCATGTTCCACCATATCCTACAATTTGGAAAGCCATCTGGAATTCCAAGTCTATTCTGAAGATATACATGTTCGTCTGGACCCTGGCCCATAGAAGCATATTGACTGGAGAGAACCTGAGGAGGTGAGGGTGGGAAGGCCGCTCCAGATGTCCCCTTTGTACTCAATAAGAGGAAACATCAGACCACCTGCTACTGAAATACCCATTCACCAAAGAAGTGTGGAATTTGGTCTTGGGGATAAGGCCGAGAACACTCAACCTACCCCAAGAGATCAATGCTTTTCTTTGAAACTGGAGATCTCTCTGTCCATTCCAGGTAGGGAAAAAATTCCAACTCAACATCCTTTGGAGCACCCTTCCAAAATTTATTCTCTGGAAAATTTGGTTGGAGAGGAACAATAGGATTTTCAGGGAGATCGCTTTCAACTCTGCTCAAGTGGCAAGTAAGACAAAATCCCTCTTTGGCGAAAGTTCCCCCTACTTCAACAAAGTAAAGAATACTAGAGGCCTTAAAGTGCAAGAGGAGTAGTGGATCAAAAGTCTCAACCTAAAGGAACGACTAGAGAAAAAAAGCATAGAAACAAAGCATGATAATTGGGAAATCTGGCTGAAGGAGGAGGAATTCGGGGAGTGGAAGAGGCAAAGAAAGAAGCATCTATTGTTCTTTGATGGGGATTCCCAAGGGAATGCCAGGGTAGCAGGAGGAGGAGGGGTCCTCTTGGACCCAGATGGAAAGTTAGAAATATCTTATGCTTGGGGGCTAGGAGAAGACTCTAATAACCGAGCAAAAACACTCGCTCTCTTGTAAGGGTTGAACTAGGTGACCAGTAAGAAAGTTAATGATTTAGTGATCATAGGGGACTCCAGATTGATAATCCAAGCCCTAATTCTCCATATCCCTGTTAAGCAGACAAAGCTCCAACATATCTTGTAGAAAATCCACCATCAGCTCAAAAGGTTGAGAGCCTATCAACTCTTCCACATTCTTCACAATCTGAATGAACAAGTAGATGAAGAAGAAAACATAGGTGTCACCTTGAGCAAAGGAGAACTCCAAATAAATGGAAATTCATCTCGTCTGGAAATTCCATAAGGTCTGAGTAGGAAAGGGGGGGCTATCGTCGGCTAACAAATTTCCTGAGTTGGCAAGAATGCTAGCAAACAAAGCAGAGAAGAATGGGCATCTTCGCTTGAAGAAAAGTCAAAAAAGTCTAGAGACATGATGCAAAAAGATAGAGACAAGTTGAGCAGCAGGATCGAGGGGAAAGGTAATCAAATGGGAGACAAAGGCTCAGAGAAAGATAAAGAACAATCACGAGCATCACGGCCTGGGTAAGGTCGATCTGAGCGCATGGAATCTTCAAACTCAGGAGAAATTGTGCTAGATAGGAAAGGCACCGCGACCATGGTTAAAAAACACTACCCTGAAGGAACCGTTCTCAATCATGTGCAGAAAGGTGAGAGAAAAAGTGGGAAAAGAAAGAGGAAAACTCGCCAGCAGAGGAGGCTCGAAAAGCACTGGAGGTCAAGCATGGCGGCTAGCTCAAGGATCACATTGTCGATGGAGGAAATACTAAAGACTTTGGAGGAGGATATGCAGAGGATTAAAACGACTATGCAAAATCAAGAAATCATCCTTCAAGGATTTAATGTTGAGGCTGGGCAAAGGCTTGCCATGCTTGATGCAGACATCACAAAGACCAAAAATGTCTTTGCTGAAGTAGTGGAACAGGTTCGACAAGAATACAAGGACCCCAAGAAGGAGCTGGAGGTCCGAGTCCTCAAGCTAGAGACGCAACTGGAAAAATTGACCAAGAACTGGCAAAACGAACAAGGCCTACCCCAGAAGTAGGCTCCAAGGAAGTTCGGCCTGTATAGATCGCCAAGCACAACCTCTACTAATAACACTGTGATTTCGACATTTTGTATAGAAGATGCCACATATAGCTAGCTCAAAGCTTTAGTTGGTTTACTAGTTTTAGGATATTGTAATGTAATCAGGAAGGTCGGGAAGTGCCCCATGAAGGAGAACCAGTTGTAACTGCCTCATTGACTTTGTCACTGATTTTTTAAATAAAGACTCATTATTCGTTTTTGTTAAACAAAAAAAAAATTAACTAAGGGGTTTTTATTATTTGGTATGTGATGAACAAAAACCTCCAGATTTCAAAAATACCTTCCCATTTGTTCATAACACAATTTTTAAGCTAGTCACTCAAAACTGGCAGAAGCGTCCTTGCAAAATAACTCTGAAAAATTGGTAGCACCCATTATGAATCCAGCTATGTGGATTTGGTAGCACCACTGTGACATTGTCATGCGAAATTGGTAGCAACCATCATGAATTCAACTATGTGGATTTGGTAGCGCCACTCCTCTGTTTTAGGAAAGTCTCCATTCACATAAGCTTTCTTTTTTTAATGTGTGCATGGAGTTTCTAACCCATGTCTTGTGTTGATGACATGTGCACTTGGCTCTCGGTCTTGATGCTTGAGGAAGTTGGTGCTGCAGAATCTCTTAATTCACTAGTACTACAAAATAGATCGTAAAAATAACCAAATTTTCTAGTGCAAATTCTTGTGCTAGCATAATGGATTCAACACATCCGCCAACATGTCCATGAGATTTTGCAGAAAGCCAACACTAAGTACAAGTAGCACCATGATCGACAGTAGATATCACACTAGTTTCAGGTGGGAGACAAGGTCTAGTTACATTTGCAGAAAGAGCACCTTACAGGGCCCCATCGAAAGCTCCGTCCACTTCACTACGGCCCTTACACTATCACCAAGGTTGTGGGTGCCAATGATTTTGAGCTTAATACTCCACCCTTCCTTGGCTTGAACCTAGTGTTCAATGTGGACATCCTTCGACCATATTTTACACAATTATTTGACACCTTGGAGATCGAAAAACAATTGACACCAATAGATCTCAACCACGACTGCATGGAACAGGAATCCATTGATCATATAGTGGACACATAGGTCAAGGGAACTCACCAGCAGAGGATCCAGCTTTATCGGGTTGTCAAGGCAGGGCAAATCCTGCACAAAGGCAAGTGGCTCACTCGGGGATAAACTCAGAAAAAATTTCCTCACTTGATGGGGTCACTCAACACAATGGATACCATTGCTTCCTAAGGGTGGAGGACCAATCCAGGTAGATATTGGTGGCCACCCACCTATTCCAACTGGCTCATCTTGACAATTTTTAGTTCATCACGTTTCTTTGTAATTATGACATTTCTTTGTGATTGTGGGTTTTGCACTTCTAGGGTTGTCCTGAAGCCCTACACCATATGTAGGTGGATATTGGTGGCCTCCCACCTATTCCAACTAGCTTATTTTGGAAGATTTCATATCATTACATCTCTATGTACTTCTAGGTCTGTTTCGGGGCCCTAAACAATGTTATTTTAGCTTTCAATAGTCAAACCATAGAAGGAGTTAGAGTTTGATGACATAATGTGTAATTTTCAAAAATGCCTTTCCAACGGGCTATCACATGCCTAAAACGGAGGTCATATGCAAACTTTACGACCCCGGGAAGTTGAGGTACCAACTTACCCATCGGGGCCCAAATAACTTTTGGTGTTTCATCTCCTAGGGTTAGGCTTTTGGATGTCTAGTGTTTTGGAATTCATGAGTAATGTTAAAAAGGCCTCTGGAGCCTCATTGTAATCATTCTTCTTAGACAGATGCACATAACATCCACATCTCTTCTCAAAGATAGCTACCACCATTCGAGCAAGTTGTTTTAGTTCTGCAATTTTACAGTTTCAGCTTATTTTCTTTATTCAATAGAAGTTATTGTTCACTATATATTGGTTGTTGTTCTCTGTATATCTATGTTATTGTATTCAATCTTTATTCATTTCATTTCGCTCCTAAATACGGATCACTCATTTCATTCTTAATATAATCTGCATCAGTTATGGGTAGTTGGCAAGCAATGAGGTGTCTTGACTATGGAGGAAAATGTAACTATGGAGGAATCAAATATAGTGGAGAATGTGAATAAGGAGGGGTCAAACATGAAGGAGAATGGTTGCAATTACAAGACTCAAAGTAGTCCACATTGAATAGAAAAGTAAAATGCAAAAACAATATTTGAAAATTTCAAACTTTATTAATCCTAAAGATTTTAAATTATTAATGCCAATGTATTATTTTTAGTTTATTTTTTATTTTTTGAAATCATTCAATGGATGACCACAAGTACACATTGAAGAATCAATGACCTATATGGTGGCTAGCAAAGAAGACCATAATACTTAGATGGTGGTAGCAAAATCTTGGACATCCTATTTCTCATATGAATAATTCAAGTTATGAGTTACCATTAGTTACTATGGAACCTTCCTGAAGAGGTGACATGAGATAAAAATAAAGAAAGAAAAAAAGGAGAATTATTTTTCAATAAAATAGAAATGGCATATATACATTAATGTATAATATTAAATTTGTTAATACAATATGATAATTATAAATGTAATTTCCATTCAATTTTTAAATAAAAATGATATACCCGCCTCTTAAAAATGTTTAATATATTAGAAGTGATGTGACTTCTTTATACCTTTAATAGATTTTGAATAAGTCTAACTATTAGAGTTTTTTTATTTTTAATCTAATTGTTAGTCAAATCACAAATTTTCACAATTTTTCATTATTTAAATTGCAGTTTTGAATCTATAGATGGATTCAACACCCTTAAAACCCCTAATCCACACAAATTGTGCAATATCAACAATTGTATATGCAATTCTATTGAAACTCTTTTAAGACAAAGCTGATTGAAAAACATAATAAAAAAATGTTCAAGAAATCTAATATTTAAACTACTATTACTTTTAATAATTAAATTAAAAACTATATACTATTCAAAAAATACTATTATTATGATATTAAAGAAAATCGATTATATTAATCGAAATGTCACTCCTATGTGTCTTAATAGTTAAAGTAATTCCATTATATCATAATAATATTATTATGACATTAAAGAAAATCAAATATATATATATATATATATATATATATATATATTAAAAATATAATGTTAAAAAAATTGAAATATTTAAAACTATGTCTTTAATAAAAGAGTAATGTTACTTTACTCTTTTAAACTATATATTTAAGACAGAAGTAATTGTGAAATTAAAATATTATATTGTAAAAATATTATTATTATAATAAAAATATATTTTGAACAATAAAATTAAAATATTGTATTTTAAATAAAAATAAAAGAGGATGTCTTAAAGAACGCAATGTTATTTTAAACTATATATTTAAAAGAGAAGTAATTGTGAAATTAAAATATTATATTGTAAAAATATTATTATTATAATAAAAATATATTTTAAAACAATAAAATTAAAATATTATATTTTAAATAAAAATAAAAGAGGATGTAGTGTTATTATAAACTATATATTTAAGATTCATATCTTGAAAACACAAAGTTGAAAAATCACTACTCAATAAACACTAGGTTATTAAAATTATTATATATTATAATAAAATGAAAATAAGTAATATTGTAGATTTCTTTTAATATTTAAAAGAGAAAAAATTAAAATTATTATATATTATAATAAAATGAAAATAAGTAATATTGTAGATTTCTTTTAATATTTAAAAGAGAAAAAATAATCAGTATTGTATAAACTTATTCCACTCTAAATCATTCTAATTTTATATTATACATTGTTAAAAAAATATGTTAAAAAAAAATTAAAACATGAGAAGTTTATATTTGGATTTTAATTTTTCAAATTACTTAATTATTAAAAATTAAAATAATTTTATATTAATTTTATGAAAATTAATTATATATTTATTTTTAAATATTTTTAAATTTCTTTTAATACAAAATTTAAAGTTAAAAAATCTAAAAACAAATTAATTTACATTCATAATTCTAAAAAACTTTTAATTTACAATCATTTTATATATCTACAATGGAAAATACATTAAACACATTTTATATCTTTAAATATTTGGAACATGATTGCCTTTCTGATAAAATCGCCAATTTGGATGTTGAACATGTTCATTTGAAATGAACTGGAAGAGAGCTGAGATATGGAAGTGAACAACTGCAATATCTGAACATTTCCTGA
>JASDQU011101215.1:23691-34683 GCA_032191745.1 Picea mariana | reverse complement strand
CCGCTCCGCGCTCCCAACAGCCTTGTGTTGGACAGCAAATAACACTTGGCAGCCTCACACTCTTTCTAGGTGGATCAATTTGGCTCTTGAACACTTGGCATGCATGGAATCTCCTCTTTTTAGCTCACGCATGCCACTCATGGATGTTTATTCTATTTTTGGCTTGGGTCGACCTCCTTGGAGAGGAATCTAGTCTCTCATGAGGAAATCAACCTCCCTAGTTGACTATTCCAAATAGCTGTTGTAACCCTATATATTTTATTATCTTTGTTAGATAGGATTTTTGAATGAAAAATATTATTTTATGTAAGAGGTTCTAGCTCTCTCTATATATAAAGAGAGCCCCTATCATTGCAATGGTTGTTGCTAGTTGGAGAAATTCTAGTTCTATTTTGTTTTGCCTTTTGGAGCATTGGAGCTTTGATGTAAAAGACTTTAAATTGCTGAATACAAAGGAAAGAACATATTCAAGTGTAAAGCTTATTGGGAGAATACAATCCACGTATTGTTAATCAAGATTGTGAAAATTTAATTGATGAAAAATTCCCTCTTTAAAATTCTGATGCAATTATTGATTGAATTATTGGAGTGAATTTGGTTTTCTTCATTACAAATCTTGCATACTTTATGTATTTCAGTCCAAAAGCATTTTCTCCCAAGAGTTTGATAAGTTTCTTCTTCACTAGAGTACATTAAATGTTCTGGAAATTATATTACAGCAAACACTTAGTGGCTGTAGCATGCTTTATAGAGCTACTAACAGCCTTAAAATAAGTGAAATTAGCACTATAAAACATTGTCCTTTAAGACCCCATAGCCCAAGTGATATTGCCACTGATCTCCACTTTAAACACCACTCAATTTTCACACTTCAAAACCTTTTCCTTGGCTGTAATTTAATTCTGGAAAATACCTATTGACAAATTTTAAATTTCCAGATTATTTTCCAGCCACCTCTTGGCCACTTGGTGGCTATAGGAGACCTGAATTTTACATTGCTAAACCCTTGGTATTTGGTCTCTTACTTGAGGCCTAAAGACCTTTTCTTTAAACTCTCAAAAAATCTATATTTCATAACCTATATTTGGGCAAGAGTAGACTTAACTACATTCAGAAATTTATTCCCTTTTGCATGCTTTAAATTTGATTGGTTATGAAACATACAAGCACTGGAAGGTACCCCAAATTCTACATTCAATTTCCAGCCTCAAATAGAACCTTTTAAAAACTTCAATCTTTCACCCATAGGTTCTATCATTTCATTTCAAATCTGGAAAATAAAACTATATCTATCAAACAAACCAGATTCACTCTAAGTCCTCATGTCCATTTGTTGAATTTAATGCAGCTGCAAGAGCCATTCTCCTGGAGGATGGCATAAGACCCTAGTTGTGGACTAGGGCCCCCAGAACACTCCTGGGGTTCTTGGTCTGGGACCAAGCAGTTAGAGCCATGGCAAAAGACCCTTGTGAGGGCCCCCAATAGATGACTAGGGTTCTTGGTCTAGGACCAAGCAGTAAAGACCCTAGATGTATTCTAGGGCCCCTGGATGTGTTCCAGGGAATCCTTGCCCTAAGCTTGGATTGATCCTTGGATGTGTTCCTTGGTGGTTGATATAAGTCCCTAGAAGTGTCTAGGGCCCCTGGATGTGTTCTAGGGAACCCATGTCTAAAGCATGGGTTGATCCTTGGTCTTGTACCTTGGTGAATAAGACCCCAGATGTGTTCTGGGGAAACCTAGTCTTTGACCAGGTAGATCTTGGTGTAATACCAAGATGTGTTGATGTGTGATCCTTTTCCTCTCCCCCAGGATGGTCCATAGGACCTAAGAGAGACTATGAAGATGGGCATGACCACATTGTGTGATGTACCCCCTTATGCAGTGATGATAAAGTTTATTGGTCACCTTGAGATTCATATGGACATGTTTTGCCACTAAGAAAACTCCTTTGTCCTTCCTAACCCCTTGATTGATCTTCACCCTTGGTTTTTAAGTTTGGGTATGAGTGGGTTTTTATTTTTGTTTTAGGGCTTAGTGATGATTAAATTAGAAATATTAATTAATATTTAATGTGACATATTAATTTAATATTTATATTAAATAATATGTCATTATATTAATTATTATTTTATTAACTGTTCAGTTTTGGTTCACATTTCTTTGTGCTGGAGGGTGGTACCTAGGTGTCTTATTGTTGGTTGTTCTCTTGCTGAGTTGATCATTGCTGCCAGGTCACTGTTGATGTTCAGATCTGCTGTCCTGTAGCTGTCGGCCTCCTCTCTTGTCCATATCTGTTGTCCTGTAGCTGCTGACCTCCTCTCTTGTCCAGATATGTTGTCATGTAGCTGTCGGCCTCCTCTTTTGTCCAGATCTGCTATTACCTAGCAGTCGGCCACCTTCTATGTGAAGATCTGTTCTGTTTTTTAGTGTGATTTTTCCTACCAGCCGCCATAAGTATTGTAGGGCTGCTGTCCCTCTTCCATAGGCTGTCGTTTCTCTTCAGTAGACTGTCATCCACCTCTTTGAGTGTAGATCTGGATTTAGTGAGGGTCGTGGTTGTTCTTCAGGCTCTTTCATTGCTGCCACACCTTCTTTAGCAACCAGATCCCTCCCTGTGTGTGACTGGTATAAGGGTTTACTGTCTAAGTTTTTGAGTGGGGTTTTTGGCACCTTTTCCTTGGGGTTTTCTTTTGTGGAAAAACAGTCTTATGTTCTCTTTGACAGAGATCTAACCCTTAGTGGTTGATCCATGAGCCTAAACTAGATCTGAGCATAATTCAGAGGTTTACACTCACTTGTGTGCCAAGCTCTTCCTTCATTGCTCAAGAGGTAAATCTCAGAAGTAAGTTTCAGTTGCATTTTACTTCAGTTTGAATTACTTGTTTAAAGCTCAGATCTACTAGTTTGCATGCTCAGAAATATCTATTGTTTTAGATCTATGATTGTTGTACTCAGAGCTACTAGTTTGCATGCTCAGAAACATCTATTATTTTATATCTATGATTGTTGTACTCAGATTTACTAGTTTGCATGCTTAGAAATATCTAATGTTTTAGATCTATGATTGTTGTACTCGGATCTACTAGTTTGCATGCTCAGAAACATCTATTGTTTTAGATCTATGATTGTTGTACTCGGATCTACTAGTTTGCATGCTCAGAAATATCTATTGTTTTAGATCTATGATTGTTGTACTCAGACCTACTAGTTTGCATGCTCAGAAACATCTATTGTTTTAGATCTATGATTGTTGTACTCAAATCTACTAGTTTGCATGCTCAAAAATATCTATTGTTTTAGATCTATGATTGTTGTACTCAAATCTACTAGCTTGCATGCTCAGAAATATTTATTGTTATAGATCTAACTGTTGTTTTCAGATCTACTGTATTTCTTATGTACCTCTGATCAGAATTTTTATTTAGATCTGTTGTGTACTCCTTGATTTAGTTAACAGAAATTTTTGAAAAGTATTTTTTATGTTCTTCTCCCTATTTCTAACACCATTTAACTCCTTACTGTTTAAGGAAGCCCCCCTTTGTTGGAGATCATTCCAACGTAAAGTGTGGTAGTATGTCATTGAGGTGACAGTGGTTGACCACTCCAAGTTTCCTTTAGGTTCAAATTTAGTGACTAGAGATTTTGGGACTGTTAAACCCTCTCTCACCTAAGGGTAACTAGAGGAGATCATGTCTTATGGCCCACAATGAAGACATGATCCCAATAATGATGATCAACAAACTCCACAGACAACAACCCCCCTGATGCCTCATTCCTCATCAGCATAGCTCATCACACCGGATCAGCACGGTTCATTGGAAGATGGTGGTCCAGCACATTATAAGGTACATTAATCCTTGTTTCATACAAAGTGTCATATTTAATGCATTTGACATGTGAGTGAGGATCATGGATTGAAGCTATGTCACAGGGTTCACCGGGCCTGAACCTTGAGGTTTGGAATTCGGCGAACCTCAAAAAATTTGTTTAGAACAGTTTGGTTTGGTTTGGTTTGGTTCGATTCAGTTCGGTTTGGTCCCCTTTGCACCTCATGCTAGGTTTCCCCGCCCGAATAGAGCTCGCGATCTATGATCTAAAATCATAGGCAAGTCGCAGGCTACGGATCTAGGTTACACTTTAACGCGGGCTTTATCTCTACGTCCCCTTTGCGTCTCGTGCCAGGTTTCCCCGCGCAAATAGAGCTCACGATCTATGATCTAAAATCATAGGCAGGCCGCCGGTTTCGGATTTGGGTTACATAGGTAAATTACGGTTCTGGTTCTAACTTCTAAATAATAATATTAACATGATATAAAGTCAACATACTTTAAATTATAATATTACCATATATAAATAATAAAATAACATATAGCTTATATTATATATGTTATAAACTATAAATTAATATATTATATATAATATATATTATAAATTATAAATTAAATTATTATATATTTATAAAAAATTATAAATTTATTAATATAATATATAACGTTAATTATAAATACATATAAACTATATATATAATTATAAATATTTTTTATATATTTTGTAAATTTGAAATATGTATATGGATGAACCTTATATGAACCTCATCACTAAATTCGAATTCGAATCGAACTTCATTGTTGTCGAACCCAAACTCAAACCCGAACCATGTGACATAGGATTGAAGTTGGATAATGAATCATAAGCTCAGAAGTTATGCTCTTTGCCTTGTTTCACCTTGGTGGTCATCTTTAGTGTGTTAGTCTTGTGTTGTCACTCTTGGGGAACAAGGGTACTACTAGGAGGCTTTGATAAGGGTAACGTACCATTTCCTCCCATACTAACACTTTCCATCTTGGGGCCTTTCGTAGTGTAATAAACTTGGGTATGGTTATTACATATACACCAAAAAGGCTTGTGGTTCATCCTCCTATGAGAAGAAGGGCTAGAATGATGAGGTTGATGCAGCTACTATAAAATAAATAAGTAAAGAAAGAAATGTAGGATAATGAATGGCCAACTTTAAAATCCAAAGGCCAACTTGAGCTCTGCCCCCTCGCTATGAAGCGATTGCCCCTAGTCCTTGTTATCACGGGATTTGTACTTGTGCAAAGCCCTCCACAAGATCCCAATCTTGTGTAACAATTGGAAGTTTCTACCACTATCACCTAAGTAGAGACTTCCCTCGTTTTAGTGACGGAAGAAGATCCAACACAAGGGAGGCTTCCCTGGTGACCTCAGGGATCAAATAGCAAGATTGTTTTGAGAGAGAGAATGTGAATCCTAAATGCAATTTTCACCACAAGAATAGATTTAGACTAGTGCCATTGTCTTTTAGGGCTTATGGAGTCAAACATGCAACACCTTGAAGATTGAACTAGATAATAGAGAAGAATTCCCTAAGGTGCAAAGCCTCTTGGGCCTTAGGACTAGACCTTCAAGAAAATGATCACTAGGGTGCAAAGCATCTTGGGCCCTAGGTGCCATTTTCTCTCTTCTTAGATGACCTAGGTCAAGGATCAAAGACTAGGATCAAAACCCTAAGGCGCAAAGCCTCTTGGGCCTTGGGTTCTGTTAGCACAAATTTCCACCCTCCAATTGAGTTGATATAACCTGTTATTACATCAATGAAAACTCAGTTAATTTAAGGAGAAAAGCCCCAAATTGTCACGGGCTAGACCCCTCTCTGTTTGGGCTAGTTCTTGCTATCCTCAGGGGGGAGCCCCTAAGGTAATTTGCCACTGTCCTAAGTCTGATTTTCTGCGTTTAATGACAAAAAACAGCCGCTGTTATGTTTTGGACAGCATGTTAAAATTGTCCAAAACAAGGGAAAAAAATAGTTATTTTTTGCTTGGAGGTATCCTGCAAGGTTAGCACAATAAAAGATAAAAAGAATGAGAAAAAAACTACTCAAAATATTCATATAAATCACAATGAATAGTAAGTAAAGCGACTAATCTAATTGCAAATTTCACAAAAGTACCATCAAGAAAAAAGGTTAGAACACAAACACAAAACTTCTTTATTGATAGGCTTGCAAGAGGGTTGGTTGTGCCACAATTGGCAAGTCCACAATTGGTACAATGATCAGTTTGCTCAAAGAAGAGTCACTAAACTAAGAACGAGAGAGAGGAATGAGAAAGAAACACTATGCTAGCTGTTGCAATATCTGACCAATAACCAATGAAGACCACCAATATATAAGAGAGGGGGCGCAATTACCAAGGATAGAGAGAGTACGGCGCATGAGAGAAGGAGAAGCGCATGGGGAAGGGAGAGAGAGTTAACTCGTGAAGAATAGGAGAGTTAACACATGGGGGAATAAATTAGGAATTAAACACATGTTTAAATGCTAAATTTGGCCAAGTAATGAGTGAATTTTAGCCAAGGGGAAATTCGCCCTATTTTTTAGGGATTTTCCTAAATTTTAGGAAATTTGAACTTAAAAGCAATTTAAGACGAAGTTTGGAAAATTGACGCATGGAAAGTGAAGATATGGTGAGTGAGGAAAAGTTAATGAGAAAATTAAGCCTTCATTGGGGAATGTCTCCCTATTTTTTAGGAAATTAGCGTTTAAAAGCAAATTAAGAGGAATTTGAGGAAATTAATGAATGGAAAGTAAAAAATATGGAAAGTGAGAGGAATAGAGTGAGAAAAATTAGCCTTGAGTGGCTAAACTTTCTCCAGGAAATGCCACCTCATCCATGCACCACCTCAATAACTTAATTAATTTCTCATTAAATGCATAATTCTTGGAAAATGCGCCCTTGGTCCACTGATGCCACGTTGGTGCCAAATCACCCTGAAACTATGCCACATGTCGAAATTTGAGCTTGCCACTTGTCACTGTTGTAAATGACGATGAGTGCTAAAAATAAGAATTTCCAAAAAATAGCCATCCGGTCCCAAAAATTTGAAACTCGTCGAAACTGACCTAAACTCTCCACAAATGCTCAAAATTACTATGAGACCACCACCATATGTCTACTGCTAAAAATAGAAAGTCTCTCTAATGTCCCTTTTCGAACAGGAGCTCCAGAGAGGAGGGCTTAGTAGTCTAAACAGCCTCATTAGACTATAGCCAGGGTCGTACAGGGGTAAACAGGGTTACTAGAGGTCACTAAAGCCGAGGGTGTTATAATTCGAAAGTGACATTGAGCTAAAAGTGACTAAAAGTGCTATTAAGCAAAATTGAGCTAAAAATAGAGCAAGCAAGCTAAAAATAGGTCAACAACAAATTAGGGTTTCGGACAGCTATAAGAGAAGGTAAAGGGACCTAATTCATCATTATGAAGAATTTGACTTGGCAGTTGAGGAGAGAGGCGCATCTTAGGTTCAGGCGAACCCGGAGCTTTGTGGATTCTAGGAGGAAGACACCCAGAGGTTGATTTCAATGTTGAGAGACACACCCTAGTCACCGAGGAGATCATCCAGATCTTCTATCGTACTTCGGAAACAGTTATCCAATTGCAACAGTGAGGGCGCACTTGTCCAGGTAGAGGGTGCAGCAATTGAGCATCAAATTGATTCCACTTGTCCCAGTCAGGGAGAATCTAGTGATTCCCCTTCGACCCAGTTAAGAGGAGGACAGGACGCTTCTATTGCTTGGTTTCCCATCAAATTCCGATAGAGAAATCATCTTGGTCGCATTACTCGGCCATTGAAGGTGCAACAGTTGGGGAGGACACATTTGGGATTCCCGAGTGATCATCAGGTCAGATCCAAGGAAATCCTTCTGACCCATTTCAGAGGAGCCTGGGCACTCAATTTGAGACCCTTATCAGTCGATTCTGACGAAGGAATCACTAGGGCGCATTTTCCAGCAGTAGTTGGGGCGCATTTCCCCAAGTGGATCCATCCGGGGACCAGACAGATCAGCAGAGGGTCGATTGTCAAACCGTCAGTCACCGGCACTATGTGAGAGGGCAGGGCGCATTATTTGAGACAGTTTCCAATCAGATCCGAGGTGTGTAGCCACTAGGGCGCACAATCCAGTCCCGCAGCAGTTGTCGTAGCGCGCAGCAAATCATCCAGCTCACATCCTATCCAGCAGCAATCTTTTAGTATCCGGGAATCATCCTTCTAGTTTATTTCTTTATTGTGTTCCGGCTAAGATCCACTTAGATTTGATCTAGCCGATTGATTCTCTATTTCAGCCATATTCAGCATTGTAACCAGCAAAAAACTCATAATATATGATTTACAGTCTCTTGTGTCATTCTCTATCTGTATGCTTATTCATATGTTGTAAACAACTTCTTTATCTACACACACATGCAAAAAACACCAAGCATGTTAAAACCCACAACTTAAACGCATCCAGAAACCCCCAGTGTATCAGATCAGACAGTAGACACAACAAATTATCAGCTTTTCCTAGACTAGTCGGATCTGGGATATTACAGTCTCTACATGTCCATGATATTATACTCATTGGATTTGATTTTCCGCTGGGAATCTGAATCCGCAATCAAAATCAACATGCGAGCCCTGGTGCTCAACCTACTAAAAATAGAAATTTGTGCCAAATCATCCTGGAAAAGGTCCAAAAGACCCAGAATGTCTCAAGGATCAATAATATGTTCTCATAATATGAATCTGGGCCCTGGAGCTCAAACTGCTAAAAATAAAAAAAACTTGCATGTCGTCCAGAAAAGTGTTACCGGGCCTAGAATCATGCAAGGACCAAGCTATGTAGACATCTCTCTCAAAATGCATGGGAAACCAAGCTAACTCTACCTCTGAACAAAATAACCATGTATCGATCATATACCTGCCTTTGATGGGAACCAACCTCTTGCTCAACACAAGTGCTAAAATCTGGGTGAATCTCAGAATACCAACCAAAATAGTGCATGTTGGCTCTTAACACGCAAGATTTTCAAGGGTGAAAATCTAGGGGTTAACAATGGCGACTCAAGGAGACAAGATCCCCCTGTGGAATGTCGAGAACCATATGAATCTCTATATCTATAACAACATTGCTCCGTGAGAACTTTGTAAAATGTACCAATGATGCTCTGAAAAGATATGTACCAAAATGTACCCATGTAAATGTGTGGAAGGAAAGAAGGCCCTGTAAGCTGACAAAGAAGACCATGTACCCTGTCTAATGGGCCAGGGAGTCAAATCAATATAACAACTCCCACTGATACACTAAAATACAAGGGTTCTCATCCAAATCCGCTACATGTTACCACTCGATATATACACTCCTCCCAGTGGTAAATGTGTTGATGTCGACACAAGGGAGGGAATCACTTAATCATATGTCAATAATGAAAACACATGTCAAGTGCGAAGGAACACCACCAATAATGACAAAGGATCCTAAGGTACGAGCACAACCTGTCACTGTGAAAGATGTTCTGAAGACGAATAATGACAAGGATCACCCAATCAAGGCCCAATGATACTCAGCCTTGTCAGATGTGAGATAACCGCTAATGAGGCTAACGGCTACCAAGGCGCTCTACTTTTGGGTCATCCGTAGATAATGTGTCAGAGTCGATACAGGATGACCTGCTGAAAAGAAGAGCAATGATGTCTCTCTTCCCTCAGCACGAAGTGATAACTCAAGAAGATCAAGATGAAAGAACCAGGTACCATATCCCTACTACTGGATGAGGGGGACAACTGACTCAAAGCAAAGACTCGGTGACAAGAGATGAGAAGATAAGACATAAGATGACTCAAGACACTCCTATGTCTCCTCAAACTACTCATCCTAAAGGCTCAATGCTTTGGGAAAAATGACAAAACGGGACCCTCATCCAGACTCACTCTAATGATAGACACAAAGGCTCGGCATGTGAAGGATTTGACATTCAAATTTTATCCCAGGATTAATAGTTATGGACAACCATTTATTCAAGAAAAGAAAGACATACAAGACACAACCACATCCTGATATAAGTAGGCAAAAAATCAGCGTAACTTATGCAAAGAATAAAGTAGATAACCGAAGGGAAAAGACACTGCAAAGAAAATGTAGATTGTTGTCCTAAAACTGTAAAAAATCAGCAAGAAGGAAATACTGAAATGACAATGTGGAAAGGAAAGACAACTGCCCTAGACCCAATTTTTTTTACCTCAAAGCTGCCATGATTAAATCATGATACTCAAAGGACTAATGTAACCATGCATCCAAATGATCAATCCGACTAGAGAGGTAAACAAAGTCAACCTTCCAGGGGGACCCACCATGAAATCTTATATGACCCAAAGCTGCCTTGATGTACTTGCTGGTGAAGCCATAATTGAAGGGTGCCAGTTGACTGAAGGCTGGTTGGGACTTAGAACATGGTATTTCAACCGTAACAAACATGAATGCATGAGAGCCAAAACTCTTGGCATCTACCTGCTGAAATACATCCATCATTCTGAGCTCAACTGGGTCAGGGTGAACTTTGATATCCAAGCTCTGATCAATCTCAGGATCCTAAAGAACAACCTCGGGATGCGGAATAGTAGGCAAAGTGTAAGGGACTGTAATGTACCTCGCTAGGTTTATGGGTATAATCTTTGTGGTTTTAGTTTAGATTTAATGTTGCTACAGAATTAAAACATTGTACTCATATGTGCAATACAAAATCAATCTACAAAACATGAGGATCACCACAAAAACTTATGCTCAATATATTAAATCCCAATGGCAGCAACTCAAAGACAATAACATCGAAAGGTAATTATGAAAAAGTGCACCTGATACACGCTCCTTATACAAAAATTACAGTATAGATGCAAAGTAAGACCGACTGTGGGTGACAGTTCTTCTCAGAACACAATATAGCAGCAATGTTTGCAAAATTATCAGCTCCACAAAGTGTATAAACAGCAGCCACAATGTATCAACAGCAGCACAAAATGATACGACTGCAGAGATCAGTTTGGACCCAGTTCTCTTCCAGTATCAGTTCACTCCCCACAGGAAATGATACCAGCATACACCAACACTTTCTTCCACTCAGAATCGCCCCTCAATATTTATCTCAGCTCCCTGGC
>JASDQU011101215.1:1668-12481 GCA_032191745.1 Picea mariana | reverse complement strand
GTTCACAGGCTACAAGATAATTTCTTTCTAACTTGATAGCGGCAGCTTGCACTTCCTCCAGATTTTGAGGGTCTTCATTCATGAGAAAAACACCAAAAATACCATCAAATGCCTCATGATAAAAAATCAAAGCAACGGCTTCGTTAGGCCTTACTCTGTTAGGAATTCAATTGTAAAATTTGGATAAACGAGCGTTAAATTGGAAAACAGTTTCATTTTCATGCTTCTTAATAATTGAAAAAATTGTGCATAAGAAGAAAATGTCCTATGTATTTTCCCATCTCTCAGAGAATTTCTCCTGGAAGGAATCTCATCCATCAATGGAAGCATCAGGAAGGGACTTGTACCATGCTCGTGCCTCCCCCTCAAGGGTCGACACAAACATCCTCATCACCACATCCTCATGTTCCACATCAAAATCACCCACCACTTCAAAAATTTAGCCAAGTGATCCTCAACTGATTCTCCCAACCTCCCTGCAAACAAAGTTTGCGTTTAAGCCATTTATGTGCAGGAAAGTCATGAGGATAATCTGGGAATGCAACAAAACTTAGTGGGTCAAAAGCAGAAAATCTCCACCTTACTGGTGGCCTCATAGTTGCATCCATATTGTTAGTCGCAGATAGAAAAAGGCACAGTTGCTACCCTACTACTAGCTCGAAATGGAAATAAAACGAAAGATGAAGATGTTGAAGATACACTCACCATAGTGCTTGTCGAAAAGAACTTACCAAAGAACTCAAATATGCCTACCAACTTCGAGAGGAGTTCTTAGTGAAAGGGTAGTCTTGTTCCGGGAAGGATGTTGGAGTTCGCTCAAGCTAGGAACTAGACCATGTGAGGGAATTGAAACCGAAATATATTCTTGCGTAAGTTCCCCTATGGAGTCCATGTATCTTGTGGAGTCACCAGGTGAGTTGAACAAAATAAAGAAATTAAAATAAAGGCTCGTCGAATGTCATGTTACCAAGGCTTGCGTTCCCCGGCAACGGCGCCAATTTGTTAGCACACTTTTCCACCCTCCAATTGAGCTGATAAATCTAATATTTCAGCAATGAAAAAATAGCTAATTAAAGGAGTAAAGCCCCAAATTGTCACAAGCAAGACCCCTCTCCGTTTGGGCTAGTGTTTGCTAGCCTCAAGGGGGAGTCCCTAAGGTAATTTGTCGCTGTCCTAAGTCTGATTTTCTGTGTTTAATGACAAAAAACAGCCACTGTTATGTTTTGGACAACATGTTAAAATTGTCCAAAACAAGAGGAAAAAATAGTTATTTTTTGCTTGGAGGGATCTTGCAGGGTTAGCACAATAAAAGAGAGGAAGAACGAGAAAGAAACTACTCAAAAGATTCATATAAATCATAATGAATGGTAAGTAAAGCAACTAATCTAATTGCAAATTTCACGAAAGTACCATCAAGAAGAAAGGTTAGAACACAAACACAAAACTTCTTTATTGATAGGCTTGCAAGAGGGTTGGTTGCGCCACAATTGGCAAGTCCACAACCGGTACAATGATCACTTTGCTCAAAGAAGAGTCACTAGACTAAGAACGAGAGAGAGGAATGAGAAAGAAAGACTAGGCTAGCTGCTGCAATATCCGACCAACAACCAATGAAGACCACCAATATATGGGAGAGGAGGTGCAATTACCAAGGATAGAGAGAGTATGGCGCATGAGAGAAGGAGAGGGAGTAGGAGAAGTGCATGGGGAAGGGAGAGAGAGTTAACTCATGTGAAGAATAGGAGAGTTAACGCATGGGGGAATAAATTAGGAATTAAATGCTAAATTTGGCCAAGTAATGAGTGAGTTTTAGCCAAGGGGAAATTCGCCCTATTTTTTAGGGATTTTCTTAAATTTTAGGAAAATTATAGTTTAAAAGCAATTTAAGCCGAATTTTGGAAAATTGACGCATGGAAAGTGAAGATATGGTGAGTGAGGAAACGTTAATGAAAAAATTAAGCCTTGATTGGGGAAATTCGCCCTATTTTTTAGGGATTCCCTAATTTTTAGGAAATTAGTGTTTAAAAGCAAATTAAGAGGAATTTGAGGTAATTAATGCATGGAAAGTAAGAGGAATAGAGTGAGAAAAATTAGTCTTGAGTGGCTAGACTTTCTCTAGGAAATGCCACCTCATCCATGCGCCACCTCATTAACTTAATTAATTTCTCATTAAATGTATAATCCTTGGAAAATGCATCCTTGGTCAACTGATGCCACGTAGGTGCCACATCAACTTGAAACTCTACCACATGTCGAAATCTGAGCTTGCCACTTGTCACTGTTGGAGATGACGATGAGTGCAAAAAGTAGAAATTTCCAAAAATAGCCATCCAGTCCCAAAAATTTGAAACTTGTCGAAACTGACCCAAACTCTCCACAAATGCTCAGAATGACTAGGAGACCACCACCATATGTCTACTGCTAAAAATAGAAAGTCCCCGCATGTCCATGATATTATACTCATTGGATTCGATTTCCCACAAGGAATCCGAATCCGCAATCAGAATCGACATGCGAGCCGTGGTGCTCAACCTGCTAAAAATAGAAATTTGTGCCAAATAATCCCGAAAAAGGTCCAAAAGACTCAAAATGTCTCAAGGATCAATAATATGTGCTCAAAATCTGAATCTGGGGCATGGGGCTCAACTACTAAAAATAGAAAATTCTTGCATGTCGCTCGGAAAATTGCTATCGGGCCTAGAATTATTTAAGGACCATCTTTGTATGCTCAAAACTGCTCCAAATTGTCAAGAGACCCACTCAAACCGTGTCTCCTAACAAGTAGCAACCCCTGATGTATGTAGACATCTCTCTCAAAATGCATGGGAAACCAAGCTAACTCTACCTCTGAACAAAATAACCATGTATCGATCATATACCTGGCTCTGATGGGAACCAACCTCTTGCTCAACACAAGTGCTAAACTCTGGGAGAATCTCATATAGTGCAAGCCAAAATAGTGCATGCTAGCTCTTAACCCCCAAGATTTTCAAGGGTGAAAATCTAGGGGTTAACAGGTTCTTAACCCTAGCAAGAGGATGTTTTCACAAAACTTGGACAAACAAAGATTAAGGAGGAGAGAAAAACTTATGTCTCCTCCTTGGGGTTTCACCAAGACAAAGTAACATGCAACAAGATAGTAATTATCACCTTAAAACATTAACAATGACATAAAATTGCAGTAATTACTTTCTTATCCAAGTCGCTAGGCTAGAAAAACCCTAGTTGCATAAATACATCATCCAAGAAAAGAAAATACATCCACAAAGATCCTCCTCCAAAAGTAGTGCATGAGATCCAAGAGACAAAAAAGAGAAGTAGCAAATTTTCCTAAGGTAGCACTCCCACAAATGTGAGAGGAAGTCTTGATCCAAATGAATGGAGTGCTAGCCTTATAAATAAGGAAACCCTAGCACTCCAAAAGTCAGAAAAATGAAAATTCATGTCTCTTAAGTGGGGCCGACCCCTCAAATTTGCCTTTACAAATGATAAATAATGTCAAAACAATACAAAAATGTCCTCCTAGGTCACACGTGTGGTCACGTCATGCTCCAAGAGAGTGTGTGAGAGCCTCCCAAGCCCACGTGTCATCATCTCATGGTGTAGTCATGGTAGAAGGTGCATCTCCTCGTCTATGGTCACATCACATCATCAATGGTACCTCAAGTGGTCATCAAGCCCCATCATCGTCAAACCCTAAAATGTGACATCATCATCAATGGAGGGCCAATGTCTAGGGTGTAGGGCACTACATCCAATGTGGAGAGGGGTGTATCTCATCTCTGCAAGGCATCCAATTGTCCACTGGTGCAACGTCCTCAATCCAATGAACAATAATCCATGGGATACACTACCCAGCATGTGGGCTTTCAGCACTTATGTGTGCCACCATGACCAAATTTGTCAAAAATCAAGCCCATCTATCCATTGTCCAAGGTCTTGAAGATGTGAGAGCCATTGTTTGAATGTGTCAAGTCACCGAGAGACTCACTGCTCTGCATCACACCTATCATATCCTGCAATAAAGGCACAACGTCATGGGGCATCCTTCAAAGAACCATCTCAGGGGCAACCAAATCAAAATAGAATACGAAATCAAGTAAACCAATGTTCACAAGATATACCAGTCCTTAAATCATTCAAAGTAAGTTGTTACAGAAGATATAAGCGATATAAACAATTCAAATCAATATCCCCTTCAAGTTTCACACTAGCTCAGGACTTTATGTAAGTTGGCAAGTTTGAATATGGGAGGAGCTTCATCTAACCCTATTAGGTGTGCCAACCAAAATAGTAAAAGAAAAGACCCAGGTAGAGGGATATGTCGCGAGGGAAACAGTGAAAGAAAAGAACCCTTCAAAAGTAAGTGTGATAGTGGTACGTGTTGGGCTTACTTCATGGCTTATGGTGTCATTGAGTCCATTTCTATGAGCGCCTTTGTGGAGGGTGCACTTGCTCTTGAGTTACCACTTTCTAAGCGCTACGTTTTTCTAAAACCCTTTATTTGCCTTTTTATTTGTCCTCTTATCATATTTGCAAGTCCTCTTTTATAAGGTTTCAAGCTATAGCATCATTGCTTGGGATTGGGGCGAATGCGGAAAGGGTAGAGCTCAAGTTTGGAATGGTTTTTTAAAGTCCTTTGTTATTTTTCCTTTCTTTCTTTAGCATCACTCTTTTATTCTTTTAGTAGCAGTTGTAATCAACCTCTGGGCCTTCAGCCCCTCTTCTCATGTGAGAATGGAAGATGACCCATTACCGAAATTTAGTACACTGCTACAGGCTCCAAGATGGAAAGTGTTAAGTATGGCGGGGAAATGGAACAGTACCCTTGTGAGGACACCCCGGTGGTACTCCTTTTCTCTGGACGGTGACAACACGGGACTAGGGCATAGATGTTGGTCACCAAGGTGAAACAAGGAAACAAACATAACTTCTTGAGCTAGTGATCCATTATCCAACTTCAACCAATGATCCTCATCCACATGCCTCGTATATTAAGCACAATACTTTGCATGAAAGAAGGACTAACATACCTCATAGTGACGCTAGCTTACCATCTCCCATACACTGAGTTGACTGAATGTGATGAGCTTGGCTGATTTGAAGTAGAAGAGCCAATCTAAGGGGGTTGTTGGGTTGTTATCTGTGGACATGTTGATCATCATCATGGTCGGGATCGTTGTCTTCATTGCAAGCCATGAGACATGATCTCCTCTAGTTACCCCTAGGCATGGGGGGGTAACAGTCCTAATGCACTAAATGCATATCAATTAAAAGGACTTAATACCAACAAAAAAGAAAAGAAGGAATAAAGCGCTTGAAACCTGGAAAGGGGACTTGAAATGCATAAAATAAATATCAAAAGGCAAGAAAGGGGTTTGGAATACACACATTGTCGAGTAAACGGTATCTCAAGCAGCAAGCGCTCCCTCTACAAAGGCGCTCATGGAAATGGACCAAGCATGTTACCTTGCATGTCAATGACTCCATCACCATGAAGTAACCCCAACACGTTTTCGTTCACCATATTTACACTTAGATAGGTTTCTTGGGAAATATCCCTCTACCTGGGTACTGGCACACCTAATAGGGTGTTTTGATGGTCCTTTCATATTTAAACTTGTCAAATTGCACAGCCTAAGTGGGCCTAATGGTTAAGAACATGTGTTTCCTCTGAAGAGGTCACAAGTTCAAACCCAGAGGGGGGAAGGGTATGTATATCTCTGTAGACTTTACCAATCAAATCCTTGGGCGGAGGGGGTCCCTTGTCCCACAAACAAGGGGGTCTCATAGACCAATTTGGTGTCTAGCTTGGCCGTGACCTTAAAATTAAATTATTATGATTATTATTATTATTATTATAAAGTCTTGAGCTAATGTAAAGTTTGAAGGGGATATCTAATATGAATTGCTCATGTGGCTTTTGTATTAAGTGATGGCCTACTTTATATGCTTCTAAGGACTCTTGTACCTTGTGATTATTGGTCTTACTTGATTCTATGGCTTTGATTTACTTGGGTGCACTTGACATGTTTCTTTGGAGCACATGCTTCTGATTTCACCGAGGACGTTGTGCATTCTATACAAGACATAGCACGTGTGATGTAGAGTGTTGGGTCATATGATCACTTGACACATTCAGACACATCCTCTCGCACCTCCTAGACCTTGGACAATGGACAGATGAGCTTGGATATTGCAAATATAGCTTGATGGTTACTTAGAGGGCAGGAAGCCCCTCACCTTGGGCAGGACACCCCAGAGCATGTTAGGGTTTGGTTTGATGATGTTGCACTTGGAAACGATGACACGCCTCTTTGGAGAGGTTATGGAGCCTTCTTCACCCATGACGTCGCACCCTAGCCCTTGGGCATTCCACACGTGAAGATGACATCATGTTTTGATGAGATTTGAGCCGACCTAGCATGGAGAGATGCTTCTTGATGATGACTTGGCGCTTGATGGTGATGAGACATGATCTTTGGGTGAGAGACATGACCTTTGATGTTGCTTGCACCTTTTCATGGAGAGATGTGGCCTTTGGAGACACCTTTTCACCTTTGGAGGATGACATCATAGCCTTTGGAGGCTTCTACACCACATTTGTCATCTTTTGATGAAAGTTTTGCTATATTTTCATTGTATCTTTGCATTAGAGGCTATTTGAGGGGTCCACCTTGACCTATCTCACTTGTATCATGGATTATTTGTATTTTGAGGGGCTTTGAGGAGTTATAGTGCTAGGTTTGCCTCATATAAAGAGGCTAGTGCTACCTCAACGCTAAATCATAACTACCACTTGTGAGAAACACTTCTATTTGCTCTCTTCTCTTCTTTTCCACTATGGAGTACTTGTGCGCACCTCATGTAGGATAATCTTGTGGATGCTTTCTCTTGTTTTGGTGGATGATCTTTGAGCTAGGGTTTCCTCATGCATAGTGACTTGGTTTAGTAAGTATTCTTCTTCAAGTTTAAGTGCTTGTTCTTGGTATATTATGGTGGATGCTCAATTAGATGGTTAATTGTTGCATTTTACCTTGTATGTTAGGTTCATTTTGCTAAGAAACCCAAGGAGGGATTAAGATTGTTTATCCCCCTCCCTATTTTCATTCATCTTAATTTGTTGAAGCATTTAAGGCCTAGTCTAGGGGTTAAGATTGTTTACCCCCTAGGGTTTTTCTTTGCTAGTTCAAGACCTAGTTCACTTAGATTTTCAAGTTAGATGTCCTAGAAGAAGGAGCCAGCACTAGGGTTTATGAGGGTATAAACTTTAGGGTTAGTCTTTGTGAGGTTTACTCCTAGGCCTATAAGGGTATAGCCCAAGGTTTTCAAACCTCCAACTCTTCTTGGCTATCCAACTCCCAATTTAAGATGTTTTTTTACTYCATTTTCCSAAGGAGAGAAAACGGCACTAGACTTTTTGGGTTGCAAGAGATACAAACTCTTAATTAATACTCTCTCTCTCTCAAAGTGATTGGTTAGTTTAGATGCTTCATTGCATTTTCATGCTCATTCCAACTCAACGCCTTGCATTCTAASCCATTTTCTTGCTGCTGTTATAAACGTTTGCTACARCCATTAGGGCTTGAGCATATTGCCAATAACTAATGTAGTTCCATGCTCTTAACTTSATGCAATTGTTGGTGGATAGTTGGTAAATGTTTTCATTGTTATTAGGCATATTTTCATCCATTATATTGTTGATTTAGAACAGATATACCACTGCTGTTGTAAACTGTTATATGCTGAAGTATATCATCCTTATGATCAAGTTTTACTRCAGCAATCAAGTAGTCCATGTTTTGTTGTCCTATTACTCGGTATTTAACAGACATATCTCATTGCATTTCACTAATTTGGGATCAYTTACTTGCTGCTGTTGCAAAACTATCATATGCTGAAGTCTTTTACCTTTTACCCTAGTTTTGCTACATCATTCATTTTCTCTTTGATAGCCAGTGCTCTGGGGCTTATTCTCCTTCCCATAGACTTGGTATTTATCATTGAATGCACTAGAACACTTTTCACTCACACACATGATCAATTACCTTGTCTAAACTCATTCCCAACTTACCCTTTTCTCCTAGACCCAGCCTATCTCACCAAGTGACCAAGATAGGAGGTCGTAGACTTGCCTTTAGCTTGCTATAGGATCCCTTGAGGTTGCAAGGGAAACCTCCATTGTGTTGGATCCTCGTCCATCACTAAAACAAGGGAAGTACTTGCCTAGGTGACAGTGGCAATTACTTCCAATTGTTACACAAGTTTTGCATCTTGTGAAGGCTTTGCACAAGTGTTAGATTTTGTGCTAACAGGCACCTTCGGTGTGAACTTGAACGGTAACAGAACCCATGCGGGGGATTCCATATATGAGCTTCCTTGGGGGAGGAGGATAGCACCTCGCTCCCCACTTCTCCACATACTTGTATCTCAGATGGGACCTACATGCAAATGACCATCCAGGGGATGATACAAGGGTCTTCTACCTCCACATACTAGCATCCTGAATCGGACCCAAACACAAGTGGATTAATCATAGACTTACATGGAAGGACCCTTGTGTATACGCTAAAGGCCAAACATAAGAAAGGGATACAGGCCAGACGCCATGACAACAGCCCATAGGTTCCATGTTATTGCCACCTTAGCGCCACATTAGCATACATCAACAAACACATGCAAAGCCCTAAAAGAATTAATGTCAAACAATGTTGCATTTATCGTTATCGGAAATTTATCGTTGGGGGTCCCAAATTGAAATTATCGGCAATATCAGGGAAAATATCGGGAAACTTTAAAAAATACAAAAATGATCATTTTTTTCAATTTTTTAAACTTCTAAAACAACATCGACATCAAACAAACACATTGTCATATAGATATGAAAATAAAACTGCAATATAAGATGCATAAGATGTCAAGTAGTACATCAAACATCGATATTGAAATATGATATTTGTACTAAGTCATAATTCCTAATAGGTTAATACAAAATCACATCAAAACAAAAATAAATGTATCTCATGAGATGATCGTCGTGACGCATCTAGATATTACAAGCCGACAAGGCTAATCATGGTGCACTAAGATATCAACGATTCCATCTACACCTTTTACGGGCAAAGGTCACCGCTAGCGCTTTTCCTCTAGAAGCAGTAGGTGGACGTGTTGAGGTCGAGCTTGAGGTGGACGGTGCAACTCCTGGGGATAAGGTAGAAGATGAAGTGGGATGTCTTCCGCCTCTTTCCCTAGTTGGCAGACTCTCTAGACGTCGTGGCATTGGCTGCGACAAACTCTCAATGTTGTCCTCTTACTCCAAATCTTTCTCTCCTAAAAGTGGAACATCCTTCGATACCTCCTCCTCCAACTCATCAACATCATGCTCCAACCACCCAAGTGCCTCCTCCATGACAGGCCTCTCGATCTCCACCCTCCATGGACTCGTGGTGTCAAATATACACAAATATACAAAGCTTCTCATTTATATAGCAAGTAAGGGTCCGTCTAACCAAAATAGCACTGAGTGCAATCCATCTCTTCACCAAAATACATCAACAAAGAGGCTCTCAATGGCCTCTAGATTCCAAAAAAAGTCATGCTACAACAAATAGCTACATATCATCAAACTCACTGCCTATATTGGGATCCTCATCATCAATATCATGCTCTAAGCATTAAAATAAAATAGAAAAAACTTAACATGCCTAATCAGTGATTTTGCTTGAGTGAAGGGTACATTTTTACTAGGGTCTTGACAGATGAGACCAACAATCAACRCCACCAACATCGAGGTACATAGAGTGCTTGGTGCTCTTGATTAAATGTCAATTCCATACCCTCATACATGACAGAATCTAGTGGAAACGTTGCAATCCTGCCAATCCTAAAATCYYGAAAACTGTTAAGTCCGCTTAATTTTGAATGGGATCTAAAATTCTACTTTCTCCATATGAAATCYACTGAGGTTGGAACCACTCTCAAACATCCTTAAACAATTAATGGTGACATTAAAAATTTAAGTAAAAGAACTTTAAGAATTTAATATTACCATTATTACCATTAATTAGTAGGTTATGTATCTCATGAGATGAACCATGGGAAATGAAAACAATAGATTTCCCCTTGTTTCCTTGATGGAAAATAGTCACAGTATCCTCGGAGTTCAATCCCCTAACTCACTTTTGCAAAATTAGTGTTAAATGACCCTAACTCACTTATTGGGCATGAAATATGTTGTATGGGTTTTTGGCCCTTGGACATGGACAATCCGTGTCTGCAGTTATGTATCCAAATGTCCATTAGTATAAAGGTTGTGCATTTATGACAGTGAATCGGCTGATTAATGGACTGTATTTATGACAGCAATTAGTGGTGAATATTTATTCTAAAACCATATTTCAAAACTCACTTTTAGGAAAAAAGCGTTTCACTTGAATTTGGAATATGCCTAGAATATTCCACTTTCAATAATCTTTCATACTTCAAAAATATTTGTTAGAATTAGGAAAGTAGGGCAGAAAAATACTGTCCTTTTAAAAATCTGTTAGATTGAACAACATAGGTCTTAACTAAGTCAGACTTTAGAACTGGACTGTTGAATTCTAGATAGTTAAATCAGACCAAGTCAGAAAGTGTAACGCAAGTAGGCTTAAACCATAAATTTATTTCTGAGTGTGCACAATGCTCAGATCTCGAATTCTGTTCATAAGCAATGATTAGATTCAGACATAAACTTTTCTTAGTAAGCAAGATAAATCATTTTATCATTAGATAACAGATCTAAGCAAGTAGATAGCAGATCTAACAATAGATA